>JAPFSE010000557.1:0-53668 GCA_030777785.1 Beauveria caledonica | reverse complement strand
CCTCTCCTTCCACCTGCGACAGCCACCAGGCGTAGCTTGACAAGCCGCCTTTGCCCACGCTCAGAATTGGGCGAGAATGTGGCCGACTACCGCCTGGCGGTGGAAGGTGGCTTGGCATGGTCTCAGGACTCGAAAGCTTCGCGAAAGCTTCCAGGCCAAGCGCTGTCAAACATCGGAGAATACTTTCTAGACTAATAGGTGCAGCGACTTTGAATGGAGAGAAATGAATAGATTTCGAGTGTACATGTCCCGTCTTGTGACACGACTGAGCTGCCTCGTTCCTCTCAATTCTCCGATTTAGCTAGCTTCAGAGCGTTCAGCTCTTCTTGCAAGGCGTCGTTCCTCTCGAGCAGAGTCTTTAAAAACTCAACTGCGGTAAATAAGACTCTAGATCTTGACCAGGTCCCTCCCCTGAGCTCAGGAACGAGCTCCGTGAGGTCATTAAATCCGTCACGTATAAGTCCCCGCCGTTTCTTTTCATGGCGGATGTGATTGCTTCGCTTCTGTTCGACGGTGAGCTTCTTGCGTTGCCCTTTCGGTTCGCGCCTAGGTGTCGAGCGTCCCGCGATAGAGGCCGCCGAGCTGTCTGTATATGCCTTCTTCGAAATAGTTCGGGAGCTGCGGGTGCTGGCTCCCTTCTTGACAGAGAACGTGGGGCTGCGAGCTTGGCTGGACCTCGATCCTGGTGATGGCGCGTCTTCAGCATCACCATCTTGTTCCTCCTCTTCCTCCTCTTCCTCATCCTCTTCTTCCTCCTCGTCTTCAGCATCGTCTTCCATCAATTTGAGCCTGAATTGCGTAAGTTGCCTTACACCCACCCTTCGCTGTGCACCTGTCGACTCCGCGTCAAACATGGAGTCGCTCCCCCACTGCACTGGACTTTCGGGAAAATTCTGAGATGGTGAACCCTTGGTTAGAGGGTACAGCCACTCCATGAATGTGTTATCGTTGTTATTAATATGCCGATTTCTTAGCAGGTCATCTTTGAAGTCCACAGAGGTCTGGTGACGGAGATGACACGGCGCCGGTCCCGCGACATGCCCTGCTTGCCCAGTCGCAGCTGCCATGTCAGATTTTAGCAAATGGTGCGGTGAAATCGGATAGATAGCCGTGCTTTGATTGGCGTCTGGTGGCTCCTCTGCGAGTTTCTGCGAAGCACAGTACTCCGAGTCATAGTGCTGTTTGTTCAGGCTCATTCCGTGATAAATGCTTTGGGCTTCGTAAGGATCTTGCGAAAAAGCAAGAAATGGCGCCCCGCGCGGATCGACTAGTGTAATTGGCAAGGTGTTTGAAGTGTTGTCAGGGTACGGCATTGCCGTGTAGGACAGTGGCCAGCCTATCTGGCCAAAGTGAGTGGTTGAGGGCATGTCAGCTACAGACTGCCAGCGCATTTTCACAGCACCATATCGAGGTCCGATTTTGAGTCTGTGGCAGTGGTAGCAGCAAGATTTGGTTTACGTACCGAGTTGCATATGCGCACATAGATTATCAGAGAAGAATGTCGAAGCCACAGAGAGTGGAGGCTACGAGCAGATAGATAAGGCGAGTCAAAGGATTCTCAGCTAATCCGTAGTCGGTTGGTCAAATGCGATTTCAGCAAGCATTTCAAATTCTACTCGACGAGATCAATCACTGCGGCGCAAAGCTTTTTTGGTTCCAAGGTTATGCGTCCAAGACTATATTGGCGGCAGTGGGGAGTGTCTCGAAGGCCCTGGCTACGACGGGGCAGATGTCACCTTTGCGGCATGTGAATTAGCGGTAGCGATCATTGCCTTTCCAGACCTCCCGTGGTTTCTGTTGTCCTTGGGGGGCATCAATTGACCTACGCAGTCCAGTCCTGCGGAAGATGGGTTGCAGAAGGAGCTGTCAAGCACGGCCCAAGGCGTGGAGGCGGGTGGAGAGAGTAGACACCGAGGCTGATGACGAGATAGTCTTTGCGCCTCACCTGCAGCGAGTCCTTAAGCTCTCTTCAACCTTATGCAGTAAAGAAATAGAGAAGCTGAACAAACTACTTGAACAGTCGGCGGGGCACTAGTGTGCCTCCGTTGTCATTGTGCGACAGGAGCCATCACAGTCCGAGAGGCGAGAAACGACGAGACGATGAAACGATGAAACAACGACTTCCCCTCATCGCTGCATTTGAAGATGCCATATCAGTGCAAGCTTCCAATCAACGTTTGGCTCTCAGGTGCTCGGCTGATTTGCCCTGCCCACATCCATTTTCCCCAGCAATAGCTTCCTGATCTGACTACTCGGCTATCCACTCTGGGGACTCTGGGGTAGATGAAAAACGGCCTTTTCTGCCCAGGCAAATCAGGTTACTAAATGGCCTTGACTCCACTGGTTGGGGAATCCCTCATGCAGTAGCCCAATAAGGAGTGCCAAGCGATGCTAGTTTTCCTAACCGGACCCCCCTCCTCATCTGGGACGTAGCCAGACCTGACACCCTCCAGCTGCCATTGTTAGCCAACCAAAGAACGGGATTCGATCCGTGACTGAAGTTGTCGCCGCGTAGCAGGAATTAACACTGAGGTGAGGGAGTTTGTTGTCTTCAAGTCTGGTACGTTTTTTCCACTCTGTTTTGTTACTCGACCACATGTCGCCACATCGCCAGTAGTCAACACTTTGGTGGCAGAAAATCTTGTGGATGAAGTCGCGATTCGTGAGGATGCTACGTCTGCGGGATTTAGGTTCCAGGTCTAAATATACAGCCCTTGACGGTGTGCCCGAGGGCTCGAGACGACATCAGGTTTCAGGCTGATGTTGATCTCCCGCCAACATGGCCTTCTCCCAGTTCTGTCACGATGCGCCTCGGCTCGTTGAATGTTCCAACGCGCCGAGAGATTTTTCGAGCTTCTGATCATAATCATGCACATACACTCGAATCAATAGGTCCGCAGCGCTGCATTTGGGCTGCTGGAAGTGTTGGACAAGGTGGCCCATAGCAGGTTCCTGGCAGTGCACACGCTGCGATCCGAACGAGTTTACGCATCACACTGTCATATAATGCACCCGAGTTGATGCTGCCCTAACGGCATGTCTGCAGTGCTCAGAGCACCTAGGTGTTGATTGAAGTTTGAGGACATGTGAATGTAGGACTCGTAAGAACGGAAATATCCCGATGCATGGAGAGCTACGGCTGTGCAAGGCGGAATCTACCTATAATTATATCCCTACAACATATCTTTGGAATCGGACAAGTATATGACAGTCGGAGAAATATTATGCTGTAGTCGCGCTGCTCATGACACAAGGAAAATGAGGGCGCCTTTGTGTGGTCGAGGTTTTCCACGGGACTTGATGACAATTAATATGACCAAGTAAGAAACCCGCGAGACTATCTCATAGACCTTTTTTAACCTTATAGCATCATAGGAAGGCTCATCATTCCGTGGTCAATCAGTGCTTGGCCATTCGTTCACTGGTGCTGGCCCACAGCAGCAAAAGTGTGGGCAATTTGTGTCACTCAATTGTCGCACCAATAAATCTCTATCTCGATTCAACGACTGTTCCATATAGGATTAGTGCCGATCACATTCTCCATGATATTCGTGCCCACTGATGGATGCCGTGTGTATGCTCTCCTGCAGGTCAAGATATGATACGAATTTTGGCAATTGGGGACGACAAAGCAGCAAAATCCAATTGCTGTGGCGCTTTGTCTATGTGTAGACTTTGATTCATGAGAAAAGAAGGTTTCGGCTTTGAAAAAAACAAAAAAAAAACAACGAAAAAAAAAAGCCAGCAAAATGTCACCTGCTGGAAGTTACCAGCAGCTTGCGGTTGAAACAGTGATCATCGACACAAGATTGAATCATTATTTCGCTGCTAATTTTCTTTAAATGCTCTCAATACTCCAGATGATCTGCATAAAATCACACTCGTGATGCAGCTTTCATCTTGGCTTTGTTGGATGGATGGACGCCATTGGTACTCAAAGCTGCACGTGACACATGGCCTTGGAAAGGCGCTGTCATTAGCCAATCAGGTGTCTCTCCGCAAAGCCCAGGCACTGGGCTAAGATATCCTTGAGATCATCGTGACGGAGAGAACTCAACTTCTCGACTATTGCCTTGGCCGACTCAGAGCCTGCTACCCGCCTACCAAATCTATCGTCGCTCAGAAAGTCTGCTCGTCTCGTTGAAGCTCTTACCCCCTCCTCACCACCTACCTTGCCCCGTGGCTTGTCTCCAGGTGGATCACGCGAGGCCGTACTGCGGGCTGTTGTTTTTTTAATCGACGATATCGTGCAAGATTTTGGTCTGCGGATTTTGTAGCCCTAGTCTGCCGACCGTGCGCCTAGAACAGCAACCATGTCGAATCTGGAGACGCATGTCACGGTGCAGAAGCGAGCCTACTATGCACCACCCTGGGCAGACGTTAGCATTATTGGTGTGGCGGGCAGCTCCGGCTCTGGAAAGTCGACTCTGTCGCAGGCGATTGTGAAGAAGCTCAATCTGCCATGGGTGGTCATTTTGTCGATGGTAGCGTATCTCATCAGCCGTACTTTTTGGCCGCCAATGTGCTACGTACTGACTGATAACAGGACTCATTTTATAAAACTTTGACACCAGAGCAATCGAAGCTGGCTTTTGCCAACGACTATGACTTTGATTCTCCCGAGGTACATTCAGCGGCTTCTTTCTGTCCGACTCGGACGCTAATTGTAACCCAAGGCCATCGATTTTGACATCTTGGTTGAGCGCCTCCGGGATCTCAAAGCCGGGTAAGTGCATCAAGAAGCGCTAGCAGTCATGTCGTGTGCTCAACCGCATGTGCAGAAAACGTGCCGATATCCCTGTATATTCCTTTGCCAAGCATCAACGCCTGGAACAAACAACAACCATTTATTCCCCGCATGTTCTCGTTCTGGAGGGCATCTTTGCCCTGTATGACCCACGGGTACTGGAGCTTTTGGATATCGGTGTATGTCACTGCTCTGGCAGAATTTTTCTGGCTGGTCGGCTCTAACGTCTATGCAGATTTACTGCGAGGCCGATGCAGACACATGTCTTGCACGTAGAAGTAAGTTGGCTCTGGCGGCTTATGCTGTGTAACCGGCTAAGACATGCATGAACACAGTTGTGAGAGACGTTCGCGAGCGTGAGCGAGATATCGAGGGGTGTATCAAGCAGTGGTTTGCCTATGTAAAGCCCAACTTTGAAAAGGTATACTTGCGTGCAAATTTGCGCTTTGAACTTGGACTTACAGTATTCAAGTATGTCGAGCCGCAGCGAAAGGTCGCAGATCTCATTGTTCCACGAGGCATTGAGAATCGCGTTGCACTTGGTAAGAGGGGCTGTTTGACACTGCATACATTCTTATCTGATCATGGCGGTAGACATGATGGTTCAGTTCATCGACAAAAAATTAGTGGAAAAGTCCAGACACCACCGAGAGGCACTGTCGAGACTGGAAGCGGAATGCAAGGAGCAGCCGCTTTCTGATCACGTTGTTGCGCTGAATGGTACACCGCAAATCAAGGCCATGAACACGATTCTGCAAGACATTGATACGTCGCCCGAGGACTTTATCTTTTACTTTGACAGGCTCGCGGCGCTGGTACTTGAGCAGTGAGTCTCCCGCCCGGGCAACCCTGCTGGACAGTTACTAACACGGGCAGGTCGCTCAATAATGTCCAATTCCAGAGCCTCTCCGTCAACACGCCCCAGGATCACGAGTACAAGGGTCTTACGCCCAAGGGCGAGGTCAGCGCCGTCATTGTGCTGCGGGGAGGATCAGCATTCGAGTCGGCGCTGAAGCGGACGATTCCCGACTGCCGAACGGGCCGGCTCTTGATCCAGTCCAGCTACAAGACGGGCGAGCCGGAGCTGCACTACCTCAAGCTACCGGAAGACATTGCGACGCACGAGAGCGTGCTGCTGCTGGACACGCAGATGGCGAGCGGCGGCGCGGCGCTGATGGCGGTGCAGGTTTTGGTCGACCACGGCGTGGCGCTCGACAAGATTGTGCTGGCTACGTACTCGGCGGGCAGGATCGGACTGCACCGCCTGATGACTGTGTTTCCCGAGATTAGGGTGGTTGTGGTGAATATACTGGCAGATCAGGAGCAGCGATGGGTTGAGAAGCGATATTTTCGCTGCTAAGCCCTGCGTTGCTTGGATGGATCAGGAGCGCTTTCGGGGAATGGCGTACTTGGCACTACTTTTTGCATATAGCATTTGGCATGTACTTGATCGTACAGCGGTCTGGCAGGTTGCAAGTTGAACTTTTGTTTGATTTTAATATATGTGGGTTTTTTTATCTGGTCAAGTCATTGCAGCAGTCCATCGGTGCCCGTTTTCGCTATCGGATCCGAGCTCGGGCTGCCGAAATCACGTCCGCGGGAACCTGTTGGTGTATGGGAAGGCCGGGCGGCAGCAACATATGTAACAGGAAACTGGCAACGTGGCGCTCGATGAAAAGGCTCAGCTCTCAATTGACAATCGCCATAAGAAAAGGGGGGATTGACCATGAGTCTTTTTACTACATTTCCGCGGATCGTTATCTGTCCAGGTACGGAGCAGCCGGAAAGTATATCAGCCACGGCCCACCAGCCACCACCAGCCCTGAGATAGCGTCGTTCAGCGGAGCTCGCACCGATTCTCGAACCGCCCACAGGCGGCCACAGTGTTTTTATACAGCGTCTAGTAGCCCGGAAATAATATCAAGCAAGTTGGCGGATAGGTTCCTTGTTTGTTCAGTAGGTAGCAACGAAGGAAGGTAATTGTGACTTTGTGTAGACGTTTGAAATATTCCAGCGCAAGAAAAGACGCAGTCGAAGTCGAAACTGTGGCAGCCACTGTGGCGGAAGGCCCGAAAAGCCCGCCCAACCGCTCGCCAACCCGCCTATGACGCAACTACCTGGGCCGTGCTAGCCAGCTTCCGCAAACCATCTTTGCTCTCTTGCTCTCGCCTACGAATTGCCTCGCGCTTAATTTTTTCACTCTCCTCCACTCGTTATCCATTGCTGCTTTGCGCTCGCACTCTTTTCTGCGCCAATTGCTCTCGAAAGGCCTGGTTTGCATCGCTACGACCGGCTCTTGATTGCCAGGCTTGCTCGGCTGTGTTTGCGTCCTTCCTACGGAGCTGCCACCTGGTTGCGCTGACTGACCATGGTTGCGCCGCTTCGTCCCGTCGGCAGCGCCGCTGTCCGTCGAGCGCTCGGAGCATTGCCTCGCAGCTTGTCAGCTCAGTCTGCGTTGCGATTCGCGCCCACGTCCGGAAGCATTGCCCAATTTCACCGCGCGACGTCACCGAGCCTGACGACCGCCCAGGGCCAACGACGCGCCCTACGGCCCGCCGTCCTTGTTCATGCTCGCAGTATCTCGGGCAAGCCCTTGCCTCAGCGACAGTCGTGGACTCTCAACTTTGCCTACAGGATGATGGCGTGGATCGGCACGTCCATTGCCGTCGGCGGCATCCTCGTCACGGCCTTTTTCCTCTACGATGCCACCACGTACAAGGAGGGCGCGGATGCTGGTGACATCACGGTTGGTGAGCTCGCACTACAACCGCGCCGCGGTGGTCCCAAGAACTTGCCCATTGCCGACGTTCTCATCGACGACAATGACAGCAACGGCAAGAGCGAGTGCCAGGACAAGCCCAAACTCGTCATTCTTGGAGGTGGATGGGGCGGCGTCGCTCTGATCAAGGAGCTCAACCCCGACGATTACCACGTCACCGTCATCTCGCCCACCAACTACTTTCTGTTCACGCCCATGCTGCCCTCTGCCACCGTCGGAACTCTCGAGTCGCGATCCCTCGTCGAGCCGATCCGCCGCATGCTCGGCCGAATCCACGGTCACTTTATTCGAGCCAACGCCGAAGATGTGTGCTTTAATGAGAAGCTCGTCGAAGTATCGCAAACGGATCTCGATGGGAAACCGATACACTTTTACGTTCCCTACGACAAGCTGGTTGTTGCCGTCGGCTCTGTTACCAACCCCCACGGTGTCAAAGGCCTCGAGAACGCCTTCTTCCTCAAGGACATTAACGATGCCCGGATGATCCGGAACCAGATAATTCACAACCTCGAGCTTGCTTGCTTACCCACAACCTCAGATACTGAGCGTCGCCGCCTTCTCTCCTTTTGCATCAGCGGTGGTGGTCCCACTGGCGTTGAATTCGCTGCCGAGCTCTACGACTTACTCAATGAAGATTTGACGCGAAACTTCCCCCATCTCCTGCGCAACGAGATTTCCGTGCATCTGATTCAAAGCCGCAGTCATATTCTCAACACTTACGACGAGGAAGTCTCCAAATATGCCGAGAAGCGATTCGCTCGTGATCACGTCGACGTCCTGACCAACTCGCGCGTGCAAGAGGTTCACCCAGACAAGATTGTCTTTTCTCAAAAGCAGCCTGATGGCTCCAATCTCACCAAGGAGCTCCCCATTGGATTCTGTCTTTGGTCGACCGGTGTTTCCCAGACGGAATTCGCACAGAGGATTGCAAAGACCCTCGGCGACTTTCAGACAAACAGACGAGCCCTCGAGACCGATACGCATCTGCGCCTGAAAGGATCCCCTCTCGGCGACGTCTACGCTATCGGAGACTGCTCAACTGTACAAAATAATGTTGCAGACCACATCATCAGCGTGCTGCGTAGCATCGCCTACAAGCACGGCAAGGACCCCGAGACGATGCAACTGCACTTTAGCGACTGGCGCAAGGTCGCCATGGAGGTCAAGCAGCGCTTCCCCCAGGCCGTGTCCCACCTGCGGCGTCTCGACAAGCTCTTCCAGGAGTTTGACAAGGACCAGTCGGGCACCCTCGACTTTGGCGAGCTCCGCGAGCTCCTCGCCCAGATAGACAGCAAGCTCACCTCGCTCCCCGCCACGGCCCAGCGCGCCAACCAGCAGGGCGTGTACCTCGGCCAGAAGCTAAAAAAGCTCGCCCACCTCTCCCCCGGACTCGAGGTGAATGAAATTCGCGACGGCGACCTCGACGCGGCCGCCTTCAAGGCCTTTGAGTACCGCCACCTCGGCAGCCTGGCCTACGTCGGCAATTCGGCCGTCTTTGACCTCGGCGACGGCTGGAGCTTTACCGGCGGTCTGTGGGCCGTTTACGCCTGGCGATCGGTGTATTTTGCGCAGAGCGTCAGCTTCCGAACGAGATGTCTCATGGCCATGGACTGGGCCAAGAGGGGGCTATTTGGCAGAGGTAAGTTTTCCGAGTCATGTTGGACGATGGGAGCACAATGGCTAACTTGCTACAATAGATCTCATGAGTTTTTAGAGAGTGCGAAGGTGTGACTTGAGGAGATGAATTATAGACGCTAAAACTTGTGCAAGTGCACGATTCAATTTTTTGAATAAGAGTCTCAGATGACTTATGGATGTCAAAATTTTGTTGAAGGAGACGGCTGCAAAAGTGATTCTTGAACAAGAATCCTACATAGCCCGAAGCTATTTTTGTTTTTTTTGTTTCTTAGAAATGTTGGGTATTTCGTCACACGACTTGAGAGTTGTTTTCATTGTATTTGCTGCATGTTCTCGTGAATCGAAACAAATTAAACATTGGACAAAAAGAAAAGACAACCAGACATTGTGCAAGTATGAAATATGCAACTCGTTAAGTTTATACCCACGCCACCCAGCAACATGAGAATCCCTACCCAAATTTCCCTCGTTACTTTTCTCATCCTCCTTTGTTCGTCTCGCTTTACAAAACAAAGTCCTTGTGCGTCCACTTCTCCGTCGTCGTGCGCTTGGCCTGCTTGTGGAACGGAATGTGCCTGCGGCTCTCGACTTTGCCGCGGACGAGCAGGCTGCGGTAGCGGTCCTTGAGCAGGTTCCCTTCCGGACGGAGCAGACGCAGCGAGTCCTGCAGCTCGTCGGGCAGCACGAGCTCGAGGTCGCGCTCCGGCAGCTTGTACTTGCCGAGCTGCCGCCTGCGCAGCTTCTCCTCGGTGCCGGGCAGCTCGCCCTCGCTGTCGCTTTCGCCGGCGCGCAGCAGCGCGTCGAGCGCGGCGCGGGACTGCTCCGAGCCGTCGAGCTCCTCAGCGATCTCGCGGATGCGCGCCTCCTGGATGCGGCGCGACTTGGTGGCGGCCTTGTGCTTGGCGAGCTGCTCCTCCTCGTGGCGGCGCCGGATGCGGTTGCGCTGGGCCTGCGTCTTGCGCTTGGGTCGCTTCGCCGCTGCTGCGCTGCTGCTGCCGGTGGCGCCGCCTTGGTCCTCGACGCCGCTCTGGAAGCCCTCCCACTCCGAGTCCTCCTCCCACTCGGACATGTTGGCGCGCTCCTCGGCCGCCTCGGCCTCAGCGGCGGACTTGGCGGCGGCTTCCTGCCTCAGCCGGGCGGCTTCCTCGGCCGCGAGGCGCTTCTTCTCGTCCTCGACCGCCTTCTCGCCCTCAGTCGCCAGGCGCTCTTCGTAGTCGGTGAAGACGGGGTTGTAGCTGTAGCCGCCAGACGGCCTCTGGACGGCCGGCACGGCCTTGCCGCTGGCGACCAGGGAGATGGGCGCTTGCTTCATGGTCTTGGGCGTCTTGACGTTTAATTTTGTGTGGTCGAGATCGACTTCGGGCTCCTCCTCCCTGGGTGCTTCCCACAGGTCAAATGTGGCGTCGTTGACCTGGATCGTGGTCTCGTGCTGGCCATCGGCGACTCGCTTGAGTCTGGCCAGGTCCTTGTGCGATACCCAGTCGGTGCGCAGACGCTTCACGGGAAGCAGGCCGTTGGTCGTCTTATCGCTTGCTCGCTTGCGCATGGAGACAGCCGGAACGGCAGATCGCTTGTTGATAATTTCATCGGCCTTGAGGGTCTTTTTGGCGTGTTTGGGCAACTTTTTTGAAATTTGCGAGTCCCCTTTGACGTCGACGGCGAACAGGTCTGCAGAGTCTCGTTCACGAATCACACCACTGCAAGAGAGCGTCAGCGTCTCATGATTCCAATTGTGCAGTTGGACAATTTCCTAGGTGCAGAAATTGATTCTTACCCTTGAATAATTTCCTCGTTCAAGTCCTCCAGACCCTTCTGCACCTCGGTCACGTCGACATTTTTTCTCCAGGCCTTCTTGCCTTTTCTAGATGGCTGCTTATATTGGCTCGGTGCCTCGTGTGAGTCGGAACTCAGCGGTTTTATGACGGGCATCGTGACTGAAGTCGTGTGCAGTCAAGAAGCGTGGTATCAACTTTGAATGGCTAGTTTTGCGGTGCCAGTCTGGGCCTGCGACTTTGTCGACCTGCGCCGTCCAACTTTTGAATTTTTTATGGGGCCACGATAACCCCTCTAGCGCACAGTGTTATCGGCCTTTGCTGACCGACAATTAGCACGGCTCAGACTGTTGCAAGCGCGCCACCTGGTACCTATTAAGCTATGGTACAGGTGGTTCTGGCTAGCCATCGGGCGCTGTGGTGGGCGGCACGTGCATTTTCTAGGGGGCTCTGGCCGTGAACACTGCCTGTCCACTGTGCTTCCGGCTGCTCTTACCGATTCAGTGTACAAGTTACGCCAGGCGCACAGCAATTGGAACTGGCTCTCCGTTCTCTTCGCAATCAACTCCGCCACAGTCGACCTTGACCTGCATCGTGCAATCTTATCTGGGCCGACAATACCATCTTTACGTTTGCCCCTTTTCCCTCGCCTGCACGATTGCTCGCCAACCAAGCGACTCCTTGCCAGCGCCGCAGCCTGTTCAAACTACTCCTCGTCTGCGTAGATCAGGCACCCGAATTCCAACATGGCGCAAGCGGGCGGCTCCTACAACAACCCTTTGAAGAAGTTCAAGTGCGTTTGGTCGATATTTCATTCTTTGAAAAAGTGCTAATTGCCTCAGGCTGGTGTTTCTCGGCGAGCAGAGTGGTAAGTTGACTTGCGCGGCGTTGGTGCGGTGAGAGGGGTTCCCCTGTTGCTAACAGGGCATGCGACAGTCGGCAAGACGGCGCTGATCACGAGATTCATGTACGACTGCTTTGACAATATGTATCAGGCCACGGTCGGTATCGATTTCTTCTCCAAGGTGAGATGAATCCCCGCTACAGTACTTCTGTTTGTCGGTCCGATGTTAACAAGCTACGGTAGACCATGTACCTCGAGGACAGGACCGTACGACTACAGCTCTGGGACACGGCCGGCCAAGAACGATTCCGTAGCTTGATCCCGTCTTATATCCGTGATTCTAGTGTCGCCGTTGTTGTATACGATGTGTCAAGTAAGAGGATCCCGGCAACTTGGCGGCTGGCAAATGGCTGACAACGATTGATTAGACGCGAAATCGTTTCAAAACACAAAGAAATGGATCGACGATGTCCGGGCTGAGCGAGGCAACGATGTCATCATTGTTCTAGTGGGCAACAAGACCGATCTAAACGACAAGCGCGAGGTCACAACGCAACAAGGTGAAGACGAGGCTAAAAAGAATAACCTGATGTTTGTCGAGACGAGTGCCAAGCTGGGCCACAATGTCAAGCACCTCTTCAAGAGGATAGCGCAGGCTCTACCCGGAATGGAGGGCACAGATGCTGCTGCACAGGCCTCGAGCCAAAGTATGTACAGGTGCCTCTACCGAAGGAGTTTCTTCTAACGATGTGGCAGTAATCGACGTCAAGACAAACACTGCTCAGCAGGCTCAGGAGGGCTGCTCGTGCTAGGTGATTTGGACATGGAATTTTTATATCTGCCCGAATTTGCGAGCCAATGAGTGTTGCAGCGACTAAACCCAGCCGCTCGCCCGGGGGAGTGTTGTGCATGGCTGGCGCATCTGAGCATAGAGCTGGTCTTATTAGTCCCGAACCAAAAGTACGAGCCTATGATCTTTATACATGTAAACTAATACCATTTTGGCATACACGAATGATGCATTATTTGTGCGAGGCATTATATGACGTTTCAGGTCTTCTATCGTCCATGATAAATTAAGCAAGAACATGCAGTATCGTCTGTAGCTTTCATGTTGCTTTTTGCACCTGGACCTCGCCAGTAGGCAGGCCAAAATAGGCAGCAATGGGTTTTTGGGCGGGAAGGACCTGGTTCGTCTTGATAGCCTCGTCGCCATTGAAGCCATAGAAGAGGCCAATCTCGACGATGCCGGGCAGCTTGATGAGAGCATCGGCAAGCTTGTTGACTTCCCAGCTGCCGCCCTGGCCGGAGCCGTCCTGGCCATCCTTGAGATCCTTGGGCAGCAGCAGGGACGTGAACGGCGCGTCAATGATCCACATGCCATTGTCGCTCACGCACTCGCCAGCTTTACTGGGCAAGCCAGATCGCACAGCAGGATTCGTCGAGCCCATTCCAATGAGCCTGGTGAGGACATCGGGAGCGGCCATGGGCAGGACCTCGATGGGGATGGTCTTCCACTTTGTGCAGAGGCGTGGCGACTGTTTGCGCGAGTCTGGAGAATACAAGTTCAGCCTACATTTCTGTTTTTATGCCTTTTTTTCTCATATATCATGGCAACGGAGGACCATTCTTACCGGCGACAGCGACAAATTGCTTGGCAGCCGTGGCGACAAGCTTTTCTTGAAAGAGACAGGCGCCGCCGCCCTTGATCAGGTTGAGTTCCTCGTCGACCTCATCCGCGCCGTCAAACGCAACGTCGAGCGCCACGGCCTTGCCATTGACGACGGGGCGCTCATCGAGGTTGCTCATACGAAAGCCGGCCGCAGTGATGAGACCCTTGGACTGGCTGCCGGTGGGGATAAAGGTCATGTCACCGTAGAACGAAGGGCCCTTTGCTTTAATAGCGTCGACGACGTAGACGACGGTGCTGCCGGAGCCGATGCCGATGAACTTGTAAGAAGGGAGGAGGTAGTCATCAACGGCCTGGTAGGCGGCGGCCTTTTTGGACGACTCGATGAGGGCGGCGGCGTCGGTGGCCATGGTGCGGGATGGCGGTGGTGACGGATAAGGTAGTCGAGGCGATGTGCAGGGTAAGCAGGCCGAAATTGCGCTCTGGCAAGTTGGGCGTCTGGTTTGCGACGAGTACAGTCTGCCGGCAGCAACTTGCGCGGTTGATATGGTGATTGGGGATCGAAATTGGAAAGATGGTGTGTAGATGTGATGGTTGATGCGGGCAACCCGTCTCATAGAAATTTATCTACAGAGCGGGAGTGAAAATGTACGGCAATCGGAGAAAAGACGCGGGGCTGTTGCGTAGCAAGCTAATTAGTTAAAATCGACAAAATCTCGGTAAGCGAATGTAAGCGATTGAGAGCTATTTGCCTGTCGAAAATCTGCATAAAGAGATCCAGTCACATTGAGCAGAGCTGGTAGAGTGGATGGCTCGTGACGCCATTGCTGTGCGCTCCGGCCGAACCGGGCCCCACCGTTATGGCCTCCGTATATCAGTACAAGGAACGTCGAGCCCGTCATTTATTACGGAGTTTTGTTATAGATTATCACATGACTTTGCACGTGATCTTGGGCAATGCTAGCCAATCCTTTGCATTCTTGATCTCGGCAGCTACGGACTAAGTGGGTCTAATTTGATGGCAGATCCCATGCAGCACTCCCGACGCTTGACTAGGTTCTGCCTTTCTTTCATAGTTGATCTTATTACAACTTCCCCTTTGGCCTGACTTCGGAGCACCGACCGTTCTGAAAACCGCAGGAATTTCACAGCCGCCATGTCCAAGTTTACACGACTATACCTGCGCGTGCCGCAACCCACGGTACGTTGACATCTTACGAACCGCTCCCCTCTCACTGCACTGGCAGAACGGGAGGATGCCTGGTGGGAGCCTGTTGAACGGGGCTGGTCACAGAGGCACATTTTTGCTAATCGCTTTTCTCGACGCTGGATAGACGCTGTTTGGCTGCATCAGTCTGCAGACGGGCACGGAGCTTATCTCGCTGGCGCTCGTGTTCAACAAGGTGACGGGCGTGTATGGGCTCCTCGCGATCCTGACCGGGTACCAGCTGTCGCTTCTGCAGCTATCGACATACGTGTACTCGATCGGCGTACTCGGGGTACTCATATTTCTCATTCCGCACATTCGACGACAGAGTCCCTTCGAGTGCCTGGCGCTGGCGTGGGTGTACATTTTGGACGCATGCATCAACGCGGCGTACACGGCGGCGTTTGGGCTGGACTGGTACTTTCACAGCACGGCGACCGAGTCGGACATGCGGCCGTCTGGGCTGTCGAGCACGGTGATGCAGAGCATTGAGGGGCTGAAGAAGGAGAGCGCGATCCATGGCAAGGTGGTGCCGCAGGAGACTGCTATGAGCATGATCTTCATCGTGGCGGTGACGCTGATCCGGGTCTACTTTAGCCTGGTGGTGATGGCGTACGCGCGACAGGCACTGCAAAAGTACATGCAGCTGATGATTATGGAGGGTCCCGGCGTTGACGACTACGACGGCCCATTTGCGCAGGACCTGCCGGATGGCGAGGGCAGGAGAGGAAAGCTGGGTCGCGTGATGGTGTCGTTTGGGCGGACGTACTGGCTAGGGCACCTGGAGGATAATGGATGGAGCGGGAATAGCAACAGGCAGCGCAAGATCAACGAGCCGGGCACGCTTGCTGGCGAGGTTTGAGTATGGGCTGGGGTATTATTGTGCTAGCGGGACAGAGTTGGATGCTTGTCCAGCCTTATGGAGCCCGCGATTGAGTTGATGCCACGCCAGCTGGCAATGTAAGATAGAAGAGTTGTCACGAGCGTGCAGAAAGCAGCCAGAGACGATGAAGACTAGGTGGGCGCATCTCGTTGACGGCGATAGGCGGAGGCGTCAGCGCATTTGATTTTCACAGCCGGCAAGTATTCGATAGGTGCAGATATCCTTTAGGGTCGATTTCCTGGTTGAAGAGTTGATGCATGCAACAGATAATAGATGTGTATTATTTTATTACGAGATGGAAGGTGCCTCGTGATGCTAGAGTAGAGTAGAATGTGGGTACTCCGTATAAGTCGCCGTTGTTGTTTGGAGCAGTTATTTATGTCGGTACTCAGACAATGAAACGGAGGCGAACCAGGGTTAAATGACGCCATTTTGACCCTGGGAGTCGACATGTTGGGGGAGAAAGCGCTCGCAGCAAAGTGGCGGGCAGGATTGGATGTGGTGCACTGGTGATGGGGTTATTGGGGGCTGTGGTGGATCTTGCCGGCGTTCGGAGAGAGATTTGAAGAATTCTGGTGATGGGCTGAGAGGTTATTTTCTCGGTTCGTCGGTGGTTGAGACCATGCCGGAAGTCGGGGTGGGAATGTGTATTGACGGGGGCGGAGGGGAGCAGAGTCGGGACAGCATAGAGTTGAGGGAGATGATTTGATTATATTTGGTGTAAGATTTCCATCAATACCGAATCTCTGATTCTTGTACTTTGTCTTCCAACTGCTAGAGCTGAGAGTATAAAAGACAACATATTTTGTTGTTTGGAGTTGGTCGTGGTTGATGGGCACCGTTAGCGAATGACGGGGCGCCATTTGTAATCCAAAAGCGGCAATGTACGATCTACGTTGGGCGAAGGAGGGCGGAGCCAATACCATCAGTAACTTGGTAACTAGATCATGGCAACAGTTGCAAAGCATGGAGGGAAAAGAACAGACTATCATTCTTTTCATGACGATACATGTCAAGACGGCCGGAACGATACATAGCCGTGTCATGTGTTGTCGACGAATTCAGTTGTTAGTTGGCCAGGCAAGAAAAAGCACGTACAATGCACTAGGCAATCACGCAATTGAGAGAAAACTGGCTGACGTGCGGGGAATGGGCATTTATCTCGAGGGCTACTGGGCGAGGAGGTTTTAGAGGGGATCCACATGCGGCGACGACTGAATTTAGTGCTTCTACTTTTGTACTTTGGCACTGTTGTCATGGGCGGTTTCGGCGGTGCTGCTTTGCGGGAGGAATCTGCCTTCTCTTCTCTCCAGTTGTCTCCACCACAGCAAACTCCCCCCCAGCAATGGCAACCACGAGCCCACACAGAGCACAAGCAAGCAAGCCAGAGGCCATCAAGCCTTCCAGCGGGCTCGCTTCCTCGCTCGCCATGTGCCCGCTGTCCGTTCCAGAAAGTCTGATTTTCCCATGACTAGTCCCCTTTTTTTTCCCTTCTCTTCTTCATTCTTTCCTCCTCTACCTTCTTTCCTTTGCTCCTTTTTGCTTCCCATTCTTTCACAATTGTCGTGTTGCTGCCCTCTTCGTCACCGAGGGACAAGCACACTGCAACCATGGAGGCTGCCCAGCACAAGGTGCGCACGCCAGAAGAGGCCGGTACGTCGTTTTCTTCAGCGCCCACCCCAACCAGCAAACGCAACACAAACCTCCCACATGCTAACGAAACCACACAGTCGCCAGAATCGCCTATCTCGCTTCCGACGTCGTTGTCTCTGTACAGCCCTCTCTCGCAACCGATTCCGAGTTTTCTACCCATCTCAAGCGATATGCTGCCCGCAAGGACCATAGCCTCGTCGCTGCCGGCGCTGGCGCTGTTCCCCATGTAAGTCCTCTGCGTTTGCCCACCACCACCTTTTTTTCACCTGCTTTCAAAGCGTGCACGACGACCCGAAGCACGTCACCCGATGACCCGACCAACCCATCTGGCATTCAGTGTCATACCCTCCTACCCCCTCAATTGAATCATACTCGCTCCGAATTGCATCACTAACCCTGTCCCCCCCTCACAGATCCTCCCGGTCCGTCACAATGCTGACCCGCTGCTCTCCGTCTTTTCCCCGATCCGCGCCGGCAAGCTCGTCTCCGTCACCGCGCCCTCCTCGGTGCTGTTGCCCGGCATAACCCACCTTTACAAGCTGGCCGACTACCCCGTCGTCCTGCATATTGCCCTGCAGCAGCCGCGCCGCGCCGCCGACTATTCAGCCATTACCGCCATCCGCAACGCCGGCTGGACCTTTGTCCAGTCCGAGGCCCTCCAGGATGCCCAGGACATGGCCATCACCGCCCACGCCCTCGCCGTCCGCACCGGCAAGGGCGTCGTCCACTTCTTCGCCCCCGAGACTTCGGCGCGTGACGCTCCCATTGCCGTCGAGGACCCGGCTGTCGTCGCCAACCTGCTCGACCTCGACAGCGTGCGCCGCTTCCAGTCCGGCTCCGTCCCGGCTAGCGGCTTGTACGCTGACGACGGCCACTTCGCCGTCTCGTCGGACCATCCCGATGTAAGCCCCAATAACGGCGCCGGCGGCGTCGCCAACCTGCGTCCGCACCCGAGCGTCGTCGACGCTTCCAAGCCCACCTCGGCCGGCACGTCTGTCAAGTCGAGCCAGCCCAGCGAGCCCGGTAGCCCCGGCGCTGCCTCCTCCGTCGCTACCACTGTCGAGTCCGCCCCGCCCCCTGTCACCTCCGAGAACATTTACACCTGCGCCACCCGCATCTGGGCGAGCCTCTACACTGCCGTCGGCCGCCAGTACAGCGCGTTCGAGTACACCGGCCCCGACGACGCCGCCAACTGCCTTTTCGTCTTTGGCGCTGACACGGCCACCTTTGCGCAGGTCATTGACGACGCCAAGCCCGACGAGATTTTTGCCCGCACCGGCATCGTCACACCGCGCCTGTACCGGCCCTGGCTCGGCTCCAAGCTTGTCGACGCCCTGCCCACAACCGTCAGGCGCATCGCTGTCCTCGAGCAGATTCATCGCAGGACCACCAAATGGGGCCCGCTACTCATCGACGTCGTCTCCTCCGTCAGGAGCGGACCCGGCGGCGTCGAGACTATTGTCGGCCACCAGCTTGGCTACATTGCCGCAGAGGCCGCCGACCAGGCCCTCCGCGGCATCCTCCAGAATCTCACCTCTGACGCGCCTCTCCAGAACCTCGAGGTCGGCATCCGCGATACCCCGTCCGCCGCCCAGCGCGGCGACCATGCCCTGTCCGTGCCTGCACTCGAGACGGCCTACTCCAAGATTCTTGACCAGCTCTTTGGCAAGCGCACATACATTGCCAATGCGCTGCGGTCCCAAAACACCGGCCTCTCATCCACCGTCGCCGCCACCCCCGAGTTTGGCTTCGGCTCGCTGATTGCCCGTAAGCATCTGCGCAAACACTTTGTGAGCGAGGTCAAGGCGGCCGCCAAGAGCAGCGACTTTATTACCGACGGTCCCAAGAGCTGGCTCGCCAAGTGGGCCGTTGTCGCAGACGATTTGTCCAAGTCGACCGAGATTGCCGACGACGTCATCTCGCGTCTCCAGACCGACGGCTCGCCCATCGCTCAGAAGCTGCTCAAGAAGCAGGGTCTCTTCCGCAAGGAGTCTCTGTGGCTCGTTGGCTCCGACGCCTGGTCCTATGACCTTGGTAACTCTGGCGTGCACCACGTCCTCGCCTCTGGCGAAAACATCAACATGCTCATCATCGACTCCACCCCCTACTCTGAAAAGTCCAACGCCGACGCCAATCGCCGAAAAAAGGACATTGGCCTTTACGCCATGAACTTTGGCAATGTCTATGTCGCCTCGACTGCTGTGTACAGCTCTTATACCCAGGTCCTACAGGCCATGCTCGAGGCGGACAAGTTTGACGGCCCTTCTGTCGTCCTGGCCTACCTACCCTACTTTGGCGAGTCCGACTCGCCCCTCACCGTCTTGCAAGAGACCAAAAAGGCTGTCGACGCCGGCTACTGGCCCCTGTACCGATGGAACCCCAACAACGAGACAAAGGGCGAGCCCAACTTTTCGCTCGACTCGGAGCTGATCAAGAAGGAGCTCAAGACGTTTCTCGCGCGCGACAACCAACTTACCCAGCTCATGAACAAGGAGCCTCAGTTCGCGGCCAGTCTAGCCCAGGACTATGGTACCGAGGTGCGCGCGCAGCAGAAGCGCAAGGCCAAGGATGCTTACAACCAGCTGCTCGAGGGTCTGCTGGGAGCCCCTCTCACCATTCTCTACGCCTCGGACAACGGCAACGCGACGTCTCTGGCCAAGAGGCTCGGTAACCGAGGCCGCGCTCGAGGACTGAAGACGACGGTTCTTGCTATGGAGGACTACCCCCTCGAAGATCTTGCTACCGAGGAGAACATTGTCTTTCTCACCTCGACGGCTGGACAGGGAGAGTTTCCTCAAAACGGCCTCGCTTTCTGGGAGGCCATCAAGGACAACACCGATCTTGACCTGGCCACTGTCAATTATTCCCTCTTTGGCCTTGGTGACAGTCACTACTGGCCCCGCAAGGAAGACAAGATCTACTACAACAAGCCGGCCAAGGACCTGGATCGCGTCCTGACCAACCTCGGCGGCAAGCGCCTCGCTGATATCGGCCTCGGCGACGACCAGGATCCCGATGGCTACCAGACGGGCTACGCCGAGTGGGAGCCCAAGATCTGGCAAGCCCTCGGCGTCGACAACGTCTCCGGCCTCCCAGACGAGCCCCCGCCCATCACCAACGAGGACATCAAGCTGGCCTCCAACTTTCTCCGCGGCACCATCCTCGAGGGCCTTGCCGACACGTCCACCGCCGCCATCTCGGCCGCCGACCAGCAGCTCACCAAGTTCCACGGCACCTACATGCAGGACGACCGTGACGTGCGCGACGAGCGCAAAGCCCAGGGACTCGAGCCCGCCTACTCCTTCATGATCAGATGCCGCTTGCCGGGTGGCGTCTCGACCCCGCGGCAGTGGGTGCAGATGGACGACATCGCCAACGAGCTCGGCAACGAGACAATGAAGCTGACGACGCGCCAGACGTTTCAGTTTCACGGCGTCGTCAAGGGCAAGCTCAAGCCCGCCATGCAGGCCATCAACCGCGCGCTCATGACGACGATTGCCGCCTGCGGCGACGTCAACCGCAACGTCATGTGCAGCTCGCTGCCCACGCAGTCCAAGTACCACCGCCAGGTCTACGCGTGCTCCCAGAAAATCAGCGACCACTTGCTGCCGTCGACAAACGCTTACCACGAGATTTGGCTGACGGAAGATGACGGCGACGACAAGAAGAAGAAGACGCAGGTCGCCGGCGAGGCCATCCAGGACTTTGAGCCCCTGTACGGACCAACCTATCTCCCGCGCAAGTTCAAAATTACCATTGCCATCCCCCCCCACAACGACACCGACGTCTACGCGCACGACATTGGGTTGATTGCCATCAAGGGCGCAGATGGCAACCTCGAGGGCTTCAACGTGCTGGCCGGTGGCGGCATGGGCGCCACGCACAACAACAAGAAGACGTACCCGCAGACGGGCCGCATGTTTGGCTACGTCGCGGCCGCTGACGTGCACATTGCCTGCGAAAAGATTATGCTCGTGCAGCGTGACCACGGCGACCGCAAGAACCGCAAGCACGCGCGTCTTAAGTACACCATTGACGACATGGGCGTCGACGTCTTCCGCGGCAAGGTGGAGGATCTCTGGGGGGCCACGTTCCAGCCCGCCAGGCCGTTTGAGTTCCAGTCCAACGTCGACACGTTTGGCTGGGTCAAGGACGAGACGGGCCTGAACCACTTTACCTTTTTCATCGAGAACGGGCGCATCGAGGACACGCCCTCGTTCCAGATGAAGACTGGCCTCCGCGCCATTGCCCAAGTGCACAAGGGCGAGTTCCGCCTCACCGGCAACCAGCATCTCATCCTCAGCAACGTGCACGACGATGATCTCCCCGCCATCAAGCTCCTCATGAAGAAGTACGCCCTCGACAATGTCCACTTTTCCGGCCTCCGCCTCAGCTCCTCGGCCTGCGTCGCCTTTCCCACCTGTGGCCTCGCCATGGCCGAGTCGGAGCGCTACCTGCCCGTGCTCATCACCAAGCTCGAGGACTGCCTCACCAACGCCGGTCTCCGCCAAGACTCCATAGTCATGCGCATGACGGGCTGCCCCAACGGCTGCGCGCGGCCCTGGCTCGCCGAGGTCGCCTTTGTCGGCAAGGCCTTTGGCGCGTACAACATGTACCTCGGCGGCGGCTACCACGGGCAGCGCCTCAATAAGCTGTACCGCTCGAGCATCAAGGAGCCTGAAATCCTCGACATTATGAAGGGCCTGCTACGGCGATATGCAAAGGAGAGGGAGCAGGGTGAAAGGTTTGGCGATTGGTGCATACGCGGGGGTGTGATCAAGGCGACGACGGACGGGACGAATTTTCACGATGACGTGGCGGAAGAAGATGAGGAGGAAGAGTAAAAGAAGAATGATGTTCTTTTTGTTTCCTTTGTGTGCGTTGTGTGATTTGGGAAATGACATGGCATCCTGACGTTGATCACGTTGCGTTTACGCCCGTTCTTTTCTTTTTGACAACTTCTTGTTCATATAGAGATTGAAACATCGAACAGCTACGATAACGGTCGGTCGGGCGCATATATGTATGATGATTTTGTTTTCATTCTTCACTCTTCCTTTTTTTTTACATTTAATCTAGCAAAAAAGAAAATGGCATATACAAAAAGTTCAAAATCATCACTAGTTGCATGGCATGTCAACTTGTCCAAAATGAGTAATGCAATTTTTTCATTCAAAAACTCATTTCCTACATTAAAGCCTCGAAAAATCTCTACATCATCAAGATTCTTTACACGAGGTTCTCATCGTCCAACATGTACAAATCAACTTCCACACCGCAAAGAAATTAAGTAAACAAATGAAGCAGAAAACTTGTCAAAAACGCCAGCCCTGTAATTCACAAACAAGCACTTTAATCACAGCGATCGGTGATCAATGGAATATATAAACAGATGAACAGGGTTGAAGCTGCGCGTTAGTACATTGTGACAGCTACCGCTCACTCAACGCTTCAAGCTGCTGCCGACGCTGCTCACGCTGCTGCCGATGCTGCTGCCGATGCTACTCGCTGCTTCGCTCATCTTTTCGCCCCAGCCGCCCATCCACTTGGGTGTCTTGAGGCTCATCCGCATTCTGCCTTCCACAATCGTGTTGACGAGGTTGATGATGGCAAATGTGGTGGAGCCAATAGCGCGGAACACAGCCAGGGCCGCGACGCTCCACAGGATGAAGCGCAGGTAAAAGTTGTCGCCAATGCCCTTGTTGCTGTAGATTTCCGACACGGCCATGGCGAGGATACCGTTGGCTACCATCCACGTGACAACCATGTAGGTACGCACGCTCTTGTAGTAGTCTTCCTGAAGCTGCGACTCGCTGATGCCGGGCTTGGAAACGACGACACGATCACGAAGGTTGCGCAGCGCCTCATCATAGCCGCTGTCGATATCCAGCTGCTCGCTGGGCATCTCTAGCTCGACCGTCTGGCCCTTGCCAACCGCGCCACCGAGATCCGTCTTGATAACGTTGTCGCCCTTGGTGCCCCATGTGATGTCGTGCGTATTGCAGAAAGCATACACTTGCAGCGTGCAAATATAGCTAGGCAGAAGCATAAAGTATTGCAGAGACGAGGTCATCATGTGCCAAGGATCCAGGTACACCAGTGACATCAAAATGTACAAACCGACTGTCGACGTGAGTGACACAATCAAATTGGTAAAAACATTGTTGCCAATATTGAACTTGTGTAAATTCGTCTTGTCCGTCAGCTGGCGTATTACGATATAGAGAACTGCAAACGTAGTATAGGCCATGATGATGGCGTAGATGATCATGCTGGCCAGATACATTTTCTTCGCACCCTGCGGTCTGTTTCCGAGGGACAAGATAAATTGTGTACCAATCAGTAAAACACACGTGTATCGTAGGATGATGAAGATGACAGTTCCTATGTTGTGGCCAAAGGGATCAACTTGCTTCTCCGTTAAACCGCCGGCGACAAAGAAGAAAGTCAAGTAAAAGTTGGCGAGAGAAAAGTAGGTGAACATGAGCTGGCAGGCCTGGTAGACGAATTCCATGTAGAGGAGGATCTTGCGCGCAATGGTATGATCAGTGGCAATGATCTGCCTAAAGTTGACGAGAGAGTAGACGGCAGCAAAGAATGCACCGTTGAGCCATCGTCGACGCTGCGAGATGAATTCGGGAACAGAATCTAGATAGGATTAGCAATGACGTCTCAGAAGAACAAGAAATTCTGGCTTACCTGGAACATCAGTTTCACCAGTGCAGCCCTTGACGTATTTCAGAACCCAACGCTCGCCTCTCTTGGCAACCAGCTCCCAGCAGAGAATACGATCCTCGGCAAGATACATGTTGGCAGTAAACACATCCGCATGTTGGCCGTGAAGTGTCTCGCCCTTGAAGTATTGGCTAAGGGGGCCGTGTCCATGCTCATCGTTTTGCAGGGCGTGGTATCGGTAGGCGCTGAGTGCACCTGGAAGCACAGTGATGTAGCCAAAAACGGACTCGAGAGGCTTGTCCAGAATGTTGGACATTTTGTACTCAAAGTTCTGAGAAGCAACAAGAGGGTTGAGAAGACTGGAGCCGTACTTGCCCTTCATGGCCTTGATCTCGCCACATGCGCCGGCCACGTTAGAGTCGGTATCAAAGGCCTTCCAAAGGTGGTAGAGGGAATTGCCGCCAGGGCGGGTACCAACGTCGAGCAAAATGCAGATATTGGGGTTAAGTGCCCGACCAAAGGCGTTGAAGAACCATCTGTGAGAGTTGAGCTTGCCGCGATTCTTTTCCTTGAGACAGAAAATCATCTGGCAAGGGACAATGCCCTTCTCAGCACCCTTGAACTTGAGGTCCGAGTCAAGAGACACCTGAGTGGTGTATTCGTAAACATGAGCTTGGACGGCGCGGTTGTTGACAAAGTTCTTGGCGATACCGTGTTGGAAGACACCCATTGCAGCAAGGGCATCAAGTGTGCGGGGGTGAATCTTGGAGCGACCATCGCAAATAATGCAGACGACAATCTTGTGCCATCCAGTCTCGCCCCAAGTTCGCGAACGAGATCGAGAGCAAAAATGTGAGATATTCTTTATGACAGCGTGCATGGTCCGCGTAAAGCAAATTTCGTCCTCGTTGTACATGGTAATGCAAATGAAGAGTTCTGTCTCTCGAGTAGTTCGGCCGATGGATTGTCTGAGATGGTATCCTCTCTCAACAAAGTCATCAGGATCGCAAGTGACGGCGGTATATCTCATGTGAGTGAACTCGACTTCGTCACGGCGCGGCAAAAAACTGTACAGAATTGTAGGAATTTTGCACTCGAGAACCAGCTCACCGTTGATGAGCTGGACTTCCTTTCGCGACATTTGAGGGGCGCGAACACCTCGTCGCTCCTGGGCTCCGTCGGGCGCAGGTCCATAACGTTCAACTTTTTCGAAGTACTCCTCATCCCCTTCATTGATAGTATCCTGAGACTCTGAGTGAAAAGAGTCGCGAGTTGTCGGGAGAGGACGCGAGTCGCTGAGGTCGGAGCCGGGGCCAAAGACATCATCGTCGCCAAAGACATCGTCGCCGTCTAGGGGAATATTTACCGTGGCGTCGTCGGCAAAGGCCTGCGAGTCGCGAGCTGAGTTGGAAAAGAGAGGGGCAGGAGGCAACGGGCGTCTTGGACTGCCGCCATATTTGGAGGACGGTGTGCCTGGTCGCGGGCTACCGTTCAAGTCGGAGGGCTCGAATGAGAGATTAGTGGGCGGCGGACGTGAAAATTCAGAGACTCTTGATGAGGGAGTCCATGGTCTCTGCGGCGACCCGGCATCTCTATTGGCAAAGGGCACGTATGTCGAGTCCGGGGGAGGCATAGCTCGCGATGCGTCCTTGATTGAGCTTTCCCGAGATGGAGACGATGTGACGCTGGGCTGATATGCGTGATACGGTTTTCGGGCCGAAGTATCGCTGAAAGTACTAGAATCAAAGTATTGTGAGCGCCAATTCGTGTCTGATGAAGAGTATGGCAGTGACTTGAAGACGGGAATGCCTTTGCTACTTGGCAAAGAAGGTGGTTGCAAGGTCGAATCGCCATCAGCTCGCTGGAGCTTTGGCGGTGAGTTTATGACCGAATAATCTTTTCTTTTAGAGCAAGTCTGTGCCGACGGTGTAGGGACACGGCAAGTCTGTTGGAGCTGGAAGCGCTCGCTTGGCCCATTCGGTAGCTTCGGGAGAGCCTGTGGTAGCTTTGCAGGCAACTGGAAGGCGGGTAATTGTGTGTTGGAGATGTTGAGATTTGGTTTCTTTTGCAGCTTTGCAACATTTGGTCTGTTGGGTAGTTTGGACAAGGACGGGATCTGGGTTTTGGGCTGTGATTGCGGACGTGGTTGGTTTGCGAGCGTCGTACTGCGCGAGTCTTGATCTTGACGCAGGAAATCATTGGATGGAACTGTGACTGATTTCTGCCTGGTTGCCGGCCAAAACTGCGAGGGACAACGCGGCGATTGTGATGCAAGGCAGGCAATTGCGCGGTTCTGGGGTACATACTGTCTGAACTCGTCCATGGGAGATTCCACCGAGGTCAATAATCTGACGGCTGCTGAACTGGTGCCGTTGGGTGTATCATGGTCGTCGTCGTACGTGTGAAAGCTGTAGTCGGGCGGCCGAGACGGGGTATTTGGGCGATCCATTGTGTTGACTGAGCTGGAGCTTGTGTGAGGTTGTTGCGTCTGGAATGCTGATGCGGCTCAGCCAAGACAGCTGGTGGAGGGGCGGCGGAATGGGCAAACGGTGGTAACGGTTGGTTGGATGAGGGAGGACTAGATGATTGACTCAAGAGTCAATGAGAAAATGCAACGAGAACCAGTCTCGCGAGAGAAAAGCATCAACGAAAAAAGAAAAGGCATGTAAACATCAGGATTGACAGCTGCAGACGACGAGATGAGACGAGTTGACTGGTGTTGATATCACATTACATACACACTCTCACATTGTTTGCTTTGCGGACAAAAGTGGCGGGAGCTAGCTGGTTGACGGGGCAACAAACGCAGTGATGCGCGCATCCCATGCAAGGGACCGTCACCACATGGTTTCAATTTTGAAGCCAGGCCGAATGAATAACTCCGATGCCGTCATTGTAAGTCGCTAAGTAGGACCCTGACAAAGAATTGACGCCGTGAGGTGATTCATTGTCCGTATTTGGGGTGCCAGTGTTGGTGTCAATAGACGTCACCATAAACCGCTCCAGGTTAGTTCATGATGCTGCGAACTTGATGCTGGCGGCACACCGAACAGGCGACGCGAGGCAGTCTTGATTTGAAAAGCAAAAAAGAAGGGAAAAAAAGATTCATACTTGTAAACAATGCCTATTCTCTTTTTTTTCGTCTCTTCCGACTACATTTTGGATTGTGGAGCCCGCTTTTGATCTCACCCCTCATTCGACCACCTCGACCTCCTCGACCTCCTCATCATGCCAATCAAACAGGAGCTGGGCATCACCCGTTTTTACTACATAGCCATCATCATCGTGTCATCCACCTCGTACCATGCCACCGCTTGGCAGACCTCGGGCTTGACCAATCATTCAATTGACCCCGTTCCCAGTAATACAAAAAGAATTGGCGTTTATACCGACGGCTGCGTCCATTGACTCGATACCCACTTCCTAAATCTGGTCGGCCCGACATGACCAAATTTAGGTACCAGTAAACCGCCGTCAGGCGACCCGATCGTGGGGCAACCTCCTCCGGCAGTCACCGTTCCCCAGCTTTTCTCGTCTCAACTCCGCCAATTCACCTTTTGCCGAGCCTACAAGTCGGGCATATTTCATGCTTAAAAGCTTCTCGAAGCCACTCCTCCTTTGAAACATGTTTCCTCACTTTCCTCACTGTCCAACTTTGAACCCTGCTTCACTGCATCTCTCCTCATTTCCATCATGCATTGGCTGCAGCCCATCTCGCTGGTCGGTACCTTGAGCCTCGTGAATACCTGTCTCGCTGCCAATACTACATCAACTTCCAGCAACTCCTCTGTATCGACCTATGTCGACCCCAATGTGCCCACCGGGGTGCCCATCGTCGGCGACTACGGTGGCCGCTATCGCCCACAAATTCACTTTTCTCCACCCAAGCATTTCATGAATGATCCCAACGGCATGTTTAGAGATGAACTAGGTATATGGCACCTCTACTATCAGTACAACCCCACCGGCATTGTTGCTGGGAATCAGCACTGGGGCCATGCCACTTCCGAGGACCTCTACCATTGGGTAAACCAGCCCATTGCGCTGTTTCCTCCGAAAAAGACTCAGTACATATTCTCTGGCAGTGCCGTTACTGACCCCAATAACACGTCCGGATTCTTCCCCAACCAAAAGAATGGCGTTGTGGCAATTTACGTGAGTTTCCTTCTGATGCTACTGCGCAGGTCTGACAGCAGCAGACCCTAGCCGAGTATGGCCAAGACGGGAGTCCTGGGCCTCAAACCCAAGCTATTGCATACTCTCATGACAATGGATACACATTCACACCATATCAAGGTAATCCAGTCATTCCGAGTAACTCGTCGCAGTTTCGCGATCCAAAGGTCATCTGGTACAAAGACCACTGGGTGCTGGTGATAGCCTACGCCCAAGACTACGAAATCGGCATCTTCACCTCTCCCAATCTCAAGGAGTGGACGCATGCTAGCAACTTTTCCCACACTGGTCTCCTGACCCTGCAATGGGAATGTCCAAACCTGGTGCAAATGCCATACTTGGATTCTGATGGCAACAGGCACGACGACATGTGGCTGCTGGCTATTAGCGTGAACCCAGGAGCGCCGCTCGGTGGCTCCATCGCTCAATATTATCCAGGCCACTTCAACGGTACGCATTTTGAGGCCGTCGACAGCGCTGCTCGCATCGCGGATTTTGGCAAAGACAACTATGCTGGCCAGTTCTTCTACGGCACAGCCCAAGATGAGCTTCCTATCTACCTGGGCTGGGCCTCAAACTGGCAGTACACGCAGGTAGTGCCTACTGGCGAGGAAGGCTGGCGAAGCGCAATGACGGTTCCTCGTCGCTCCTATTTGACAAAAGCAAAGAGAGTTGGCTGGAAGCTTGTGACGGAACCATACGATTTGGAACCGGTCATGGGCCCGCAGCTGGCCAGCAACAACAGCTTGGTTAATGGCAGCCTCACCGTTGACTTTGCTCGTGTTGATTCAAACGCGCTCTACTGGGAGGCGAACATCACGGGCCTCCCTCAAACCGGCATTTCCCAGTCAGCAACGCTCAACTTTACATTCATTGCGCCTCAGACTGGCGAATTTGTGCGCGGCGGCTACTACCTTGGCGGTGACACACCCTTCTTCATAGACCGAAGCGGTGCCAAGGGCTTTGATAATGTCTTTTTCACCGACAAGTTCTCGACGAATAGCCTGATTGACGGAGATTCGTGGCGCATGAGCGGCATCATTGACCGATCTGTTCTCGAAGTCTTCCTCGACGGCGGGATCGAGAGTGCGACAGTCACGTACTTTACGACGCAGCCACTCACTTTGATGATTCTGAGCACGACCGATATGCCCAAGGGTGCCAATGTCAGCGTCAGCGTGCACGCCTTGGAGAGTGCTTGGGCGAGCATGGCCAACGAGGGCGATGGGTTGGTACATGGCAACCAGACGACAAATGGGACCGCAAGTGCGAGTAAAAATCGGCTGTTTGGCGCCTTGTAGAAGCCAAGTCGCAATCTTGTACATTGATGAGACGGCATACGCGTACCGGCCGCTATGTGGCGTGACGGTGTATATACAAACTCCTTCTTCTGATGTCTCAAATTTCTGCCCTGTGTGTTTGCTCTTGGCTTCGATTGTGTGATGGGACCCCCTTCGTGAAAGCGACCGACGTCTACTTAGGTCTCAGGCAGTAGCACCAGTAAAATACGTCTGGAT
The DNA here is from genome assembly GCA_030777785.1 of Beauveria caledonica. NCBI lineage: Eukaryota > Fungi > Ascomycota > Sordariomycetes > Hypocreales > Cordycipitaceae > Beauveria > Beauveria caledonica. The sequence goes on along the minus strand of JAPFSE010000557.1, from coordinate 24,147 downwards.
CTGTCGCTCTCGACTTTGGCGTCGGGATCTTGGACAGCACCTCGACCTCAAATGGCAGATTGCTCAGCCGGAACCGGTCAGCCGAGAAGCTCAGGGCTATCCACGCGCCATCAGGCCTGATGCATTGGTACACGCCATCGCACATCTTGCGCAGCGCATCTTCGCCGCCGCACGAGACGGCGTCACAGGTGCTCTTGTCCAGTGCCAGCTGAAACTCGCCCCGCGGCCCCTCATCCCCCTCGTCGTCTTCGTCTTCGTCGTCATCGTCATCTGACGCTGCAGCGGCCACGAGATCCTGCGGGAGCCGCGTCGCGTCCGCCACGGCATAGCGCAGGCGCACGTCGCCAAAAGCGCGCTGCTCGAGCGCCCGCCCGCGGTCGGCCGCCAGCGGCTCGTAGTCGAGGTTGGTGACGCGGAGGAAGCCGCGCCGCCGCAGGTGGTTGTGCAGGTCGCTGGTGCCGGAGCCAATGTGGAGGATCTCGGAGGAGCGGTCGAGGCTGGCGAGGAGCGGATCGATGAGGCGCAGGAAATCCGATGAGGAGAGAAGCCACTCAAAGGCAGTCTCGGAGCTGAATCGTTGATGCCAGTAAGACTGCTTCTCATAGTCTGCCGCCATTGTGTGATTTTTCTTGTTGTTCAACCAAAGGAGACGTAATGAGAGAAGCAAAGCATAAAATAGACAAAAAGTTTTTGCGTTTGCACATGAAACCACCGAGAAGGCGTTACATCATCTTCTCCACACCCATGTGGGTAAATGAACTGGGAATTCTCCCTGGAGTATCTAGACCAAATCAAAGTATCTCTGATTTCTTCTTGTCCCGTCTTTGGTGGTATATCCAAGCCGCAGCCTTGCTTTCGAGTAATGGCAGTCGAGATCGTCGCTGGTTGATGTGAGGGCATTCACAGATCCTCAACGTGCAAGTGGGCCGCGATGCTAGGAGATGAACTCCCGGCAAGTGGGTAACGGAAAAAATTCTTATAAGCTTGTCATCAATCTTATCTTTATTCTTCTAACCTTTCTCATCTACATGAATTTTCCCCTTATTTACTAATCTTATACACTAAGCTTATTTATTCCGTAATTTTTAGCATATTCTTTGCGACTCTTTATCGGCGTCTTTTTGAAACCACCGCCATGCCTCGACGAACCGAGTTTTGTCTAACTATTATAATGCCGCCACATGAACGAAAATATTCTATCTCTACAACTATAATACACGAATTTTCAGTCTATTTTGATAATGCAAGCATCCTCATTCCCCCCAAACTCAAACTTTCATATCCTTTTCAGCCGTCATGTTGGTCGTTGGAAGGGCCAATTTGGCCTTTTCACTCTGCACCACTTTTGCCCACGCATATACGATGCCACTGACAAATGCAATGAAAACAGCGGAGACGCTGCCCAGGGTGACGGGTGCGCCGAAAAACAGAAAACCCGTGACGGCCAGGGGTAGCTTGTTGAGGGCACCAACCATGGAATACGTCGTCGAGGAAGTGACACGGATGCACCAGGCAGTCGTGTAGGAAATGAAAATGGTGCCGAGACCAGAGTAAATCATGCTGATGATGAGAACAGTGCGCGTCTCTGGCGGGAAGTTTCTGGTGACGTTTTCGCTCGACCAGTCCTCCAGAAACAAGGATGCCATGACGAGTACAGGGATAGAAAGCAGGTTGTTGTAAAACATGGCTACGCAGTCGTTAACGAGAGATTCAAAGCCCGAGTTTCTCAAAGATTGACTTACTGTCAACGTCGCTAAAGTTGAATGCCTTCATGACCTTGCGCGAGCCGATCAAAAAGGCCGAGGTGCAGAAGACGTTGATGCCCATCCACGTGTAGCCAGCGGCCAGCTGCGCCGTGGCAGCCGACGTGTCAACAGAGTGCAAGCCGTTAATCGCCGCTTGGATATCTGCCCAAGCAGCAATGACTGAGCTGAGCACCATCAAGCCAAAGGAGACGAGGATGAGGCGCGAGACTTTGGTGCCGAAGAAGACGTTTTCGCCGTACGCAATGACGATGATGGTTAGGTTCTTGAAGATTGTATACACGGGGACACTGAGATACTGCAGCGATTTGGCGCCGGAATAAATCATGCCAACCAGCAGTACAGACAGTGGGAGCCCTGAGAAGGGGGGGTTGTCTAGTCAGCAACGCGGCGCATCGAGGTTATTGCATTTGAAGAACATACATTTTCTGGCCTTGAGAGAGTCGTAGGCTCCCAGTGTAGTGACCATTCCGAAGCGCTTGCCGATGAGCACGGCAGCCAGGCAGACGACGGACTACTCATGCAAGCTTTAGCAACAGGGCTCCCGCAAGTCGGACGACTTTAGAGAAAACCTACTTGAACCGTGAGGCAGAAAAAGGTGAGATTCCATGATCCGCCCGAGAATATGTACTTATTGACCGCCGTCATGCTAATAGAGGCGACGCAATACGCCAAAATAGACGCGTTGGAGTTGCTGATTAGACTCACCGAGGCAGGCCTCGGGGAGGGACTGTTACTGTTGACCGTCATGGCTTTAGCTGGGTGCAAATCTATTGCTCGTTCTCTAATAAACGTCGTCGCGCAACAGAGGACACAAGAAGGTAGCGCGAGCCAGGCTTCTTTCTAGTTACCTAACAATGTGAAATCTAGACAGCAGCGTCCTGATTTGATGCGATAAATTAGTCGGTCTGGGCCTTTGAGTGGATATGGATAGGGGCAAGCAGCGCCCGCCGCCCAGTGTACCCAGTGCGCTATCCAGCCCCGGCCTGCCCTGGCCTCATACCTACGGGCGCGGGGGATGTCTTTTGATATACCTTAGCTAAAGTACGCTATCAAGGGAAAAAAAAGGGGGTTTTTGCTGTCTAGTGAGAGTGTCAGGGCATCTGACACGTGTAGAAGCTGACATAGAATTATTCTAACCTATGTAAGTGCTCTGACAGTGTTACTAGATAGTAAGGAGACATTCAAAAGGGAGACGCTGCTAGGTGCTAATTATGTCAGAAAATACCCTAGCCAGATTCAGCCTTGATCTACAACCCACTGTACTAATGCCATCGGGTGTCGTTTCGGGCCATCTCTTACCAAGGTCGGTATCGGCCATTGGTAAAAAAGGCAGATGGCCACCAATTCCGCCAGTTGCATCATGAACTTGTCCTGCAGGTCCTGCATACCCTGCATACCCCGTGAATTCAGACGCACCCATGACTGATCTGTCGGTGCAAATTCATTTGGCGATTGCTTCAACCCACAGAGCGGCCTCCGTCCCCGCCTCCAGTAACGGTCTTATTAATTAGTACTGATTTTTAGTATGCCTGCGGCTTAGCTTTAATCGTTCTCGCATTATACCGTGATGCTATAGAAATAGCACCATATTTTATGTTATTGTATAGAATCGTGGCACTATACTAGTGAACTTACTACGTGGACTATAACACTACAAGGCCACGTAAAGAGAGCCATAGGCAAGTTAAGAAGAAGACGGCGGCTACTAGTGCACTATATCTAAATCGCTTAGGATAATCGTGCCGGATAGCATTAAGCTTAAGCGTTACATCCTGAGCAAGAGATTGCATTGTCTCGGGGTCAACCTTATAATAGATCAGGCCGCCCATAGCAATCGAGTAGCCGATAAACTGCTGGCCACTAACAGGATCTCCAAAAAAGACTATCGAGGCAAAGACTAGTAAAATATCTTTCAGGATAGCAGACATGGTGAGAGCGACGGCAGACGTTTTTCCAATCTAAAGACGAGTCGTTTATCAGTCGTTAGAGTGTTTGTTAGGGGCACGAAAACGAACCAGTAGAAGAGTAGAAACGTTGAGCAAAAAGGCAACAAAGGCATTCGCGAGGAGCATAGGCACCCCCACACTTGACAAGTCGGAGAGCCTCATGTTGGGCGTTTCAATGACAGCCGTCAGGACGCCGTTGAAGACGGCGCAGGCTGGGGCGTAGTAATACAGCGAGACCATGGGATCCATCTTGAGCTCTGGGGAGCTGAGGAGGCGCTGTACCAGGACCAAACGAAGAGTTCCGAAGATGATAGCACATGCTTGGACTAGAGGGGAGGCTGTCAGACCATGTACGCTGATGAGAGGACAGTGCCTAAATGCGAACGACCTACAGAAGAAGCCTAGCAAGTGAAATTGAATTTCACCAAACGTGGCAATCATCACTCCAAAGACAATGAATGCCACGTTTCCAAGAAACTTGAGGTTTGGGAAGGCCATGTTAATGGCCCATGTGGCTAAAAGCGTGACTACTGCGTTGGAGGCCTTGACCAATGTTAGAGGCATGGGCACTCTGGCGTTGTTCCGTCTTAATTTGACACACCTTGAGCATCTGGATGAAATTTTCACGCTGAGATACAAGTACGCGAGGTTACCGGTGATGATACTGAGGCTGAAAAGGACGACCATGGGCAGGATGGATTTTATGTATGTCTCACGGTTCATGGGGACCTTGTACCTTGAATCTAGCAGGGCAGTGTAGCGAGCCATGAGCTGGGTCACGGCCGCGGCAAACGCCATGTGCCATGTGGTAAGGAATAAAGCTAGATGTAGCAAATCGTGTTAGTCATGGTGTGGCATGCTCGGCAGGGCCAAATGACGCTTGACTAACGGAAATCTATGATGCAGGCAGGAAAGGTTAGCCTTTGACACAGAGATGAGAGAGGCTCCAAACAAGGCACAGAGCTTACGGAAGTCGGCCGCGGAAAGAACCCATTTATTGAACAAGATGACACCCGAACTAGTAGCTATCCAAAACCTAGGCAATGTTCAGTCGGAGCAGCAAAAGACGAGAGCTGGTCGCACACACGCGATGAACAAGCCAGGATGCAGACTGGCGAGAAACTTGGTCCAGTTGGCGGGAGGCGCCGGCCCTTGTAATGGTGATTGGTGCTGTTCCCGTGATTCAGACGCGAGGAGACCCTTTTCAAGTTCAACTTGGCTGTGCTCAGACCTCGGCGGTTGGTCCTGGACGGCCATGTTGGCGGGCTCGGCTATTAGCCGTTGCTTCTCTGGGCCTATTTATCGGCGCAGCAGCGGTTGCGAACAGCTCAATGCGAATGGGAAATCCTTTTCTGTGACGGTCTGCGGAGGGAGATGAGAGCGTCTTTTCGGATGCGTTTCCCGTGTCGGCCTCCACCCCCTTATAAGGAGTCAAAGTTGGAACGCGATTCATGATGACAGCTAGGTCATCTGTCGAAACTGAATTCGCGCGCAGCAGCGTCGCGTGGCAGCTCAGGTCAGGTCCCTGCACGTTGACCAACGATGCCATGAGCCCAAGACGGTGTTGGTATCAACTTTCCAGTCCCTAACTCTCGGTTAAGACTGGCCCACCTTGCTGGAGATGCCCCTTGCAAGAATTCCAGCCATTATGAAACTGCACATGGCCAATTGTGAATTAGCCAACGCACGTGCTTACAACTCTCTCTCTGTGCCCCCTTATATCCTGATCTTGAGGTTTCGTTGGGCAGTGACTCAGGGCTCGTGTCTGCACAATCGAATTTATTTATTAGCAGCAATTTGCCAGCAAACCCCTGTAGCTTTTGCATACCTTTCTGACTCCCTTGCTGGCGAGGCACCACGCTACGCATGAGTGTTTAAGACGGCTAAAAGAGGCATAGTAAGGCGTTTTCTCAAAGGTTTGGGTAGCAGCCGCTTACGGAAAAATGGATTTACTGGGATCAAAGGTGGGCACCAGTGCAGATTAGATGTAAGCGAAGGTTGCGTGGGTGCTAAAAGGCTATGAACATATCATATATGGGGTAGCCTATTAATGCAGAAAAGTGGTGAGCTGCCCCCAGGGGCAGACAACTTCATGCTAGTTATGGCATTGAATCGAGTTCATGGGCTGTCCCCGGGGGGCAGCTTCTAACTTATCAACTACAACAACTTCACGGCCGGCTTGCACTGACCCGAAGGCCAAAGACGCCCGTACACACACTCATTATATGCTCCTGCCATTTTCTTGAACTCATATTAATACTACATCCCGTTGAATGTGGCCTGTCTCGTTCACTAGGGCGTTACACTTAAAAATGTCCGCAAAGTCGTCAAGACATGTACTCCGAGTTTTAAGATGGTCAGGATTCCTGCTAATGCCTGCAGCAGGCTCCATGTTAACAAACTTTTCGCGCCCTATCACTAGTAGTGGACCCTGACCCGTTAACAGCGACGCGACGTGGTTCATCGCAATGTCTTCACAATTCATATGCTGATCCACGTAGTTACGGATTATAGTCATGTCCGCTTCGTCAGACCAATAATAGTCCATAAAGGAAATATGCGAGAAGGCTAGGCCCGTAAGAACCATGTTGTAAACATCCGTAAAGTTAGAGCAAAATGAGTACTCGAGCTTGCCGCCCTCTCTGGGTTTTACGCAACGCGCAAGGGCACCCGTTATCCTGTCCCGGCCAAACTCGCGCCAGGCTTGGAAGGCAAACTCCACATCTGAGGGATGGTAGTACACATCGTCATCGCTAAGGAGAATAGCCTGCGTCTTATAGGCGGGATCAGGCCAGAGCTTCTGGTTCAGGCTGTTGACCGGTGACTGTCTGTACCGCACGGGGACGCTGTGCTCAGAAGAGACGTAATCGGCAGGCACTTCGTCGTCGACGTTATTCCATACCACGATAACTTCAAGTAGAGACGGAATCTCTTCACTCAAGAGCACCTGGAGAGTCTTATTAAGTTCGTCGTAGCGGTTATATGTCTGGATAGCGATGCTATAAAGCGCGCCCCGTTAGCTCTCTAATATTCGCGGCCTCTGCACCTAAAGCATAAGTGTATCGCAGAAACTTACGTAAACTTATCATCCTTTAGATGCAAGTACCGTTGTTTCGCAGCAGTCCAGCGACGTTGCGATCCTGCAACGTTGTCTTCTCGGCACGCTTGGTAATGTGATGTCGTCGTCGCATCTGGAACGGCCTTGAAGCCCCGAGTACTGTCTGGCACTGCGCTGCCGGGAGTGAATTGTATGAGCGCCAGGATGAAGCCCGCACACAAAAAAATCACGAGGAACTTTGTGGCTTGCTTGAAGGCGCGAGAGCTGAAGTAAGCCAGTTGACCTGCCATTTTCTTTCTCGGCGTTTAAAGGGGGATCATGAGAATATAGAGGTGGAATGTAACGGCTATATATACCACGCCCCACACTAGATTCCTCGAGCAGGTGCTAAGTTAGAGAGCCTCTCTGCCACCCATCGATGCCTTTGATTGTTGAGAAGTTTCTGAAACGGTCCGTGTTAGACCTATCAGCTATCCAATTATGGAACCCCGAATATTGCAGCGTGATTTTTGAAATTTGCAACGTGGCCACACAACGGCTTTGTACCCCTTAACAGACCTTCTCATCCTTCCCCGTTTTCTCCTCCTAACACACACGTTGGTGACGAAGGAGCGGACAGGCAACCAAAACAGAGCAAGCGTTGCTCTGTGTACGTGGCTGCGGACATCAATACGCAGCAGCCGAGCCATTGTGTCGGCCTCCCATGTTTGTTGGAGCCCACTCATCCAAGGTGAATCGGGTGCGCACCGAGGCACCTAATAATTACCTGCTGGGCAACCGGGCCACCGCGTTGCTGGACCCCCGGATATCTCATCATTCGACTGGAATATCGCGACATTCTTTACTGATCCTCTAGTCATTCCCTTCTTTCGCACATTCAACCTATTCGCTGGCATGTTTTCGGCATGTTTTTCGTTGTTGGCATCTACTTCAGCCATGCCTGGTACACTGGATATCTTCCGATCACGTCCAACTCTCCCTGGGACCACTTTGCGAAGCGATATAATGTGAACCGAGTCCTTGATTCAAGAGGAATCATGGATATTGAAAAGTACCAAGACTACTCGCCACCCTTTCTGTCAGCTGGAAACATGGTGGTCTACATGTTCTTTTTCAGCGTATACACAGCCTCCATTACTCACGCCATTCTATACCATCGCCAAGAAATTTCAATGTACCTGGAAGGAGCTGTGGAACACAATTTGCCGACGGAGAAATACGGAAGAGGACCGCGTGTTGGATGTCCATAACCGTCTCATGAAGTCCTACAAAGAAGTGCCCGAGTGGTGGTATGGAATCTGCCTCGTTCTCGCCGTTGCGATTGGGATTGCCGGCATTGTTCATTACCCTACTCATACGAGCTCTGGAACAATGTTCTTCGGAATTGCCTTGACACTCATTTTCATCATACCCACGGGCATTATTTACGCCATGACTGGTGTGCAAGTCAGCTTAAATGTCCTAGCCGAGTTCATTGGTGGTTCTTGGGTTGAAGGGAACGCTCTGGCAGTGTGCTTCTTCAAGACAGAAGGTGTCATTACGTGTCGGCAAGCACAGGCCTTTGCCAAAGATTTGAAGCTTGCACACTACCTCAAGATTCCTCCTCGCATTACCTTTTTCGCCCAAATGGTCCTGACGCTCGCCACCACTTTTGTGGCCGCAGGCGTTCTAACTTATCAAATCACGCTCAAAGATATCTGTACGGAAACCGCGCCTGTCCGTTTCTACTGCCCGGGCGAGACCACTTTCTTCACTGCCGCGGTACTATGGGGCACTGTTGGCCCGAAGCGACTTTGGGGTGTCGGCGGTCAATATGCCGTGACTTTGCTGGGGTTTCCTCTGGGCGTTGTTGTTGTTGTCCTCGCTTTCTGGGCGCTGGGCAAAAAGTACCCCGGCAATAGGGTCCTGCGCCAAACGTATCCTGTGGTACTGCTCTTTGGCGGTATTCAATGGGCTTCGTACAACATTAGCTTCGTTATGCTGCATAGGATTCTGCTATCAACTACTGACCTATAAGCTATATATCTCCGGTCTTTAGATAAAGACGTGGCATTTATAACCAGGTGCTGACCGACACGCGCGAACGCAAAGTTTTCAGAGTTTGGTAACTACATAATGTCTCAAGCGTCATGGCTAATCAGAAAGACGACGTACTGACCCCATTCTTCCGTGACACTGACAAGCAAAATCAGTGTTGCTGAGAACAAAAACATCCGTTGTCTATTTTTGACAGAGACGGCAATTGAAACGCAGTGTGGGTGGGACTCTACGAATTTCGTACAGCCAACAACCACGACAACAGCCTCATCAGAACCAACCAACAAAGCAAAAGTACAAAAAGAAGAAACAGAGACACAAGACGTATCCAACCCAAAAAAAGAAAAACATACAGCAGCCGGTGTTCGCTGGTCGTCACCGACCCAACTACTAATCTGCCGGTCAGTAGCTTGATTTCCGCGGAGCAGACGGGACGCGATATTTTCTACTGCCTGTGGCCGTATGTACCAGTCTCTGCTGTTATTCAAATTATAAATGTGAAAACATCCGAGTCATGACAGCTGCTCATCATAGTGAACTCTGACCGAACAAAAGTGCATGTGGGTTTCTTGGATATCATCAAGTGACAAAATAACCATCCTCAAGTCGAGAACTATTGAGACATTGGAGCTAGAGACATCCTTGGTCAAGTTGGATTGTGATACTTGGGCGCCCTTGATCAGGATCAGGACTGCAACGGGACCTGTTTAAAGCGAAGCATTCGAATTCTATTTTGTTTGGCTAACTAAGCAGCTTCTCTCATTCAATCTTTATCACAAAGGAAAAGTAAATCATATTGGCCCGAATGCTGACAAACCCAGTCGTCCGCCAAACCAACAGTCCCGCACACCAGCTCAAATGCCCATTCTTACTGAAAGCCGGTTCCAAAAGCTGCACGTCCACCGGATGTAGCCAGTGTCCTTTTCCCTGTTCTTCCCTCCATTGCTAAACACCAGTCGCTTGCGTCTGCCGGCCCACCACTGCGGCCACGGGGTGAGACGAATCTTTTTGCCGGCGGCTGTCATGCTGTACTTGTAATCTTGAAACTTGCGCTGGCGGTTCGGGTTGAGGGAGCGGATAAAGTTGGTCCAGTAGCGCTGCTTGACGTACGGGACCGCGTCGTTGCCGCCGCCCTGTTTGTAGCTGTCGGGGACGTCGACGACGACGGGCCCCCAGAGTATCGCGGCCTCGATGTTTTGCCGGACATTGGGGGACAGCGGGCCGTCGTATCTGTCGTCAACGTCCCAGAGGTAGAGGTAGGACCCGTCGATCTCCTTCTTCTTCATGCCCTGCGTCGCGGTCAGGGCGGGGCAGACGTAGCGTGAGTCCTGGACGACGTTGCTGATCTGGCCGTGGGCGCAAGAGGGAGTGTCGCAGCTGGCATTAGTGTTGGGGTACATTGTGCCGATTTCCTCGAGATCTTTGGGTAGGAGTTGAGGATAGAGGTCCTTCATGTAGTCGGTGACGTCGTCCATGTTGTGGCCATCGCGGTGCGCAAAGGCGGTACCCGTGTCGACCGCGTTGCCAATGATGAATGGGACCTTGGCAAAATGGCCTTTCTTGAAGTTATTGGTGGTGGTGTCGATGATGAGATCGTGGTCGATGACGGGGAGCCACCTGTCCCACGGCGGTGCCTCGAGGGTGGACAGAGTGCTGTTGTGGCCCGCGTCCTGAATATCATCGGCGGAGAGTGCGAGCATACAACCTAGAGTCTTTTCTTCGCCGCAATCCACATGTTCTGAGGATGGATACTTTGATTTTGTTTTGCAACTGCATCCCATCTGCTTTGTGAACTCGAGGTATTGGTCGTCTGCTTGTTTGAGGTCGAGCAGAGGGAGAAACGGGGGCGACTCAGCAATGATGCCTTTGAAGTGAGGGCTATATACTCTTTGCCTCGTGAGATGGATGAGAACATTGTGAGCACCAATACCAGACCCTCCGAGGACAATCTGCCGGGGATTGCCACCGAAGCGGCGAATGAATCGGGTCACCCAATCGAGCGCCGTGATTTGGTCCCTTATTCCGTTGTTAGAGGCCATGCCATCACCGCTGGTGAGAAAACCGTATGGTCCAAGGCGGTGGTTAAAAGTCACGACGATGAAGTCGTTGTAGTTTTGAACCATCAAACCCGTCGCATTAATGTTGGCGTCCGTCAGCGTATTGTTGTAACCATCTCCGCGAAGGTAGACGAACACGGGCAAGCGGCTGTTCTTTTTGGCATGAGTGGGAGCCTGGACATTGATAAACAGGCAATCCTCGCTGTGGCCCGGGTCGCGTGCAGGTCTTCCCGTCACGAGGCATCTCTCTCCGTGGACCTTTGCTTCCTGGACTTCCGTCTCGTTGAATGGCTCCTCGGGTGGTCTGAAGCGTCGATCTCCGATTGGGGGCGCGGCGTAGCGCATGCCTAACCACTGGGTAACTCCGTTGGAGAGCACCAGCCCGTCGTATTTGGCATAGGGAAGGGTGACTATGCTGGGCACGGCCAGGACTGTCTGCGCGACGAGTGCCACGGCGGCGATGCTCGAACTTGGGCGGAACTGCATATTGTTGACTGGTATAATGACTGGATGGATATGGGAGGAAAACAAGCAGAGGGAGCTTTTCGTATGATGCAGTTATTCAGGCCTGTCTGGAGGTCATATTTTTCTTGTCTCGATGCGTGGCTTGAAGAAACTCTGGTGGCACCACGTAGCTCGCGCCTCTTTTGCCTCTTTTTGCAGTCTTGCGATCAACGAGCTTGGATATTGGGACATAAGCATACACCGAACGGTATGGCTTCAAGCATGCGAAGAAATCTCCTATCCTGTCGTTAGAGTACTTACCTCACGATATAAAAGCCAGAATACTCCCCAAGGTCCGGGTTTGGAGGGTGGTGGTGTTGAAGATTTGGGGGCTTATATACAAAGAGACGCCACTAACGAAACTTTTCTAGTCTCTAAGCCAATAAGATAGAGTTTGGTCTAGGAACGGAACGTGAGTACTTTAGAATGTCTAGTGTGGTCTCTTACAGCTAATTTTAAGGTCAGTTGGTTACTAGTTTGGCGAAATCGAATATCGGGTTAGCTTGTCAAAACATGGAGCGAATGGAGCGGCTGAGCAAAATTCATGACTTGGTCTATAAGCTTTATTAAAAACAGAAGAACGGACAGCCACAGAAAAAGAAGCAGCTAGCAAGCAACCCCCCCGGGGCCACTCAGGACAAGCCAAAAGCCTCCTTTGCACGCGTCAAATACTCCTTTCTGTCGTCTGTCACACTCACACCCACACAGGCCATGTACTCCTCGAATCCGCAATCAATATCTTCCTTGAGCGCGTCGCGCACCGTCGCCGGGCACTGCGTGACCAGAAACCACGGCCCGCTGCCAAAGTTGTACTCGTCGGGCGTGACGAGCGACAGGATCTCGTTGAGCTTCTCCGGCGTCAGCCCCTCGACCGTCTTCACGTCAGCCACCTTTTCCTTGACGCCGTCGAGCGACTTGGCGTAGAGCAGATTGAAGGCGGGACTTTGCATGTTGGCGGTGCCCTGGCCGGGGTTGCCCGGTGGCGGGAAGGCGTTGTGCTTGTAGCGGAAGTCGCCCGACTCCAGCGCCATGAGGGCGAGGACGGCGGCGATCTCGTTGTCGCTGGTCAGGTTGTACTGCTCCATGCTGCGGAAGATGAAGGGGGCGGCCTGCTCGGCGGTGCGGCAGTCGGGCAAGGCCTCGGGCCGGCAGCTCTTCGAGCCGGGCGCGATGATCTTGATCTTGGCGACGTTGGCGGCGTCGGCGGTGGAGGTCGGCGACGCGGCAGAGGTCGGCGACGCGGCGGAGGTTGGCGACGCGGCCACGGAGAGGGCGCCGAGCTGCAGGACGGCAGCGGGAAGGAATAAATTGAGTCTCATGGTGTTTTGGGTATGTCTTTAGTTGAGCAGTAGTATCTGTAGGGCTTGCTTCTGAAGGCGGTGGCTTCTACAAAATAGATAGAGGTATCTGTACAGCACAATTGAGGGACGCAGCCCTGTATTAAGTATCAGAGAGAAAAGGTTACAAAAAGGAAGCAGATCGATCGGCAAAAAAGGGCTGCTTTATTAATCTTCTTCAATACAACCCTGCCAGTTAGTCACGGTCACTTATAGCCACAGATTGAAAGGAGTGCTTGTTACACTGTTAGTGGTTTCATGATGATTGCTGTCAGCGAATCACTGCCTCCTCCTTCGCCGGATGCCGAAACTCTATCTGATACCTTAACGTAACTAGTTGGTCAGACACGAGTTCATTCCAAATCACGCTAACTTATATTAATACTACCAGTATTAACATTGGCAAACTACTGGTGGGCATTGTCCGAATTTGAGCGGCATTACTACCATATAATAATCACATTAGGTGCGCATATTTAATAGGTACATATACTTTAACTGACTAGAATGAGTATAGACCTGAAACAAGCTCCTCTTTTTATTCTCCAAAGGCACCTTATTTTATAGTCCTGCACGGTTACTGGGCAAGGAAGCGCACTCAACCTGCACCATACAACGGCTACAGGATTATTTTTTCCCTCGCCACCTGAAGTAGCCGTCTCTTCTTAACACGACAATATGAAGGAACTGACCGGAGAAAGAAAGAGCCAAAAGTCGTTCCACCTAGATTCGACCCGTCAATCTGCACAACTTATACCCAGGTACCACCAGCTCCGCACGTAATTCTTCTCAATGCTCATACTTTGGGTCTCTACTTGTCATCTTGGTCTCTGCTTTTTATTTTTGTCTCTATTTTGCTATTTTGGTATTTTGGTATTTTGCTATTTTAATATCTGTTATCTGTCGCGCTCAAAGAATGCCTAGAGAAAAACTCCGCAGCCGGCTTGATGTAGTCAGACAGTAATTCACTTTGCGGCGCATCTATCTTGATAATTCGAACTATGCTGGCGCTATAAAGAATGGGTATCATACTCGTTTCTTATTGCGTTCTCAGGTCCTGTACTTCAAATGGCAGCTTATCACTCTCATAAACGTGTCCCGTTGGGTGCTCCGTCTCGCAGTACAGATTATCAATGGAGTGTGGGTGAAACGTGCTCGTCTGCTTGCAATCGAGAATATGGTTCAGGCCAGGTGGGTGCGTCAATCGAAAGATGCCATAGCTAAGCCTCGTTAGTCGTCAGGTCCCAAATCTATATGAATGTTTGCACGTACGATGGGCTGAATTTGGGCGCGCAAACAATGGCCACGCTTTCTGGCATCATAATCTGATAGCCAGCATGGGTATGCAGGTCTCGCGAACTCATGAAGCAAGTCTGTGTCGGGTGCGTGTGAATCCACCCGAGCACGAGCAGATCTTCATTCATGCAATACTCGGCCAGAGTGCCCTCGTTCACCGTCTCCACGGTATCCGAGGTGCACTTTTGGTCGGGGATTACAAGGCAACGCACAAATAGTGCATTGTTGACCGGGCTCCCGCAGAGGATCCCACACATTTCAAGCCCTGCGTTCGTATTCTTTGCCGCAATGTCCAGAAATGTTCTTCGAAGTTTGCTGGGTATAAACATGGACCTGATGGGATCTCCATTTTCCAGATAAGCGCCCGGTTTGAAAGTAAGCCGCTCTTTCTTGGGCACTGCGGGCGCTAACAGTGGTGCTTTCGGGGGCAGAGTTGGTCCGAGTGATTGATTGTAGTTGGGTGGAGGTACAGGAGGCTCTTCACTTGCGTGCCATCTCTGCGGCGTTTCTTTGGGCGGGCGTTCCGGGACCAGAGCGGGGAATTTGGGAGGCACCGCAGGCTGCTGCTCGCGCTGGAGATCTATCGGCTGTGGTCTGGAAACCGAAGGATAGTGATACTTCCCTGTACTGGATAGGCCCTGGTCATGTGGATCGGCCTCATTCACTGCGTCCGCATTACGATCAAGGTTGTTGCGAACTGCGGCCATTTGTTGTTGCAAATCAACGTCTTCCGTTTTGCCCAGGTAATCGTTTCGCCAACTATCAAAGTAGGGTTTGAGCGATGTGGTTCTCGAGTTGTAGCTGTCCTGCTTTGTCCGGCGCACGCGCGTCCGGCGGTCAAGCTCTTCCTGGGCCAGGTCCACAGCCAAGTCTTGGTGTTCCGCGGCGTCGAGGATGGTCGTCTGGCGCTGGAGAGTAGGATCTTGCGCCGCAAATCCGGCATACGAAGACGCTGCGCCGTCGGTCGAAATGGGACGTTGTCGTTTGTCGGGCCGCATCCGCTCCCATTCCTGGCGACTGGCCTCAATAGCAGGTTTGAGCATTTCCAGCTCTTGAATGACATCGCCAATGCGAGCTTGTAGGGCCTTGACTGACTTGCGTCCAAGAGGATCTTTGTATTCGGGATGCATGACTAGGTAATTAAGCACAAGAATAGAGTGCCGGTATAGCATCACGTAGGCTCGGCCGTAATCGCTGTCGGACATGGCAAACGCGGCCTAGTCATCAAAGTTAGCTCGATGATCGGGGAGGGCGACACCAAGCCGCACGATCGGGAAGAATACTTCTTGGCATAGCGTCTCTGCTGTTCTTATCCAGTGTCGCAGCGGTATATTGATGTTGAAGGCAAAGTTCTCGGCCTGAGCCACGAGCTCATGGATGCTCGGCGGTCTGCCGGGCCGCATTGTGGAAGAGGCGCCCATGCTGAGACTGGGTTGGTTCGTAAATCGAAATTCGGCAGATCTCCCTATCGGAAGAGGTTAGAAGAGGAGGGCATCGCAAATTTTCGTCCGCCAGTGACAAAGGTTACATGTGTCACGACAGGGCAAGAATGTTTGCCGATGGTGGACTGGAAAGGTGGAGGGGTAGCTGCAGAACCGGTGCCTGGGAAGAGCGGTGCGCAATGACGCGCCACTCACATGGTCTCGGCCAACGAAGGACGGCTCTCCATGTTGCCAGCTGTGGAATTCACAAGTTCGAAATTGATGGGAGCTTATTCTTCATATATGAAATTAATCGCCGTTGTACATTTCGGCACAAATAGTTTTCTTGTTCATCAAGATTACCTGGCGCGATTCTTAATAGGGACCCGGATGGCACGCTGGCTGGCTGATTTATTCTGCGCCAAAGCAGCAGCATATCTCATCTCCAAGCGAATAAATCTCTCCCAAACGAACAAGTAGACTCTGTATACGGGTATTGATGCCTTTATCCTCTGAACCGTTTGAACGTATCTGCAATTTTTCCTTATGCGCAACTGGGTCACTCTGAGCTCACTTCGCGGCACCGGTTCCAGCAGCTTGTTGAGCTGCTGTTTGGGCTTGAATGATTTCTGTTCGCTTCTTCTCAATCTTTGATTGTGTTTCTTTGATTTGCGTCTCCAGTCGCGACCTGTAGGTGTCAGTTCTGTGGCCTGCAACAGCCACTCATAACGAGGGTAACCTACATCTCATTGCCAATAAAGTCAAGTCTTCCCTTGACAGTGTTTTCAGCCTCAAACTTTTCTTGCTTCAGAAGAACAGGGCCGGAAAGCTTGTATATGGTTTCATCCTCGGCCAGTGTCTCGAATTCCTACGAAAAGTGAGCTGGAATTCGCGCCTAATGTTTCTACCGAGGCGGTACCTTTTGCACGCTGAGATTCTCTTGACGCTGCCCGTCAAGCTTTTGTCTCGAGTCGACAGAAGCCTGCAGATCTACACTTTGCGGTTAGGAGCAGTTGTCACGATCGGGTTGACAACACACTTACCCTGCTGAAGTTTTTGATAGTCCTCTGAGAGGGCCTGGAGACGCGCCTGTGTGGTGGCCATGGCGATGAACGACGCAGCTACCCTCTTTCGACGCGACAATATATCCCCTAAATTCGAATAGACAATAAATAGACTACTTGGGACGCTCAATTCTTCTCGCACGTTTCCGTTGTAGTCGCTGGAGCGCGCAACTCCTCCAAATACTGCCCCGCTATGGGCGGCGTTGGAGTCGCCCCGATAGGTACATGTTAGTTACCCCGCCAATGTTGACTTGTTGGCGACAGAGACAGCCACAGAGCAGATGACGACTCGAGCACTTTAGGCAGACGCCCAGAGTCGAAACCGAATCCCGAGCTCGCCTACTCACGCACACGCGAGCCAACCCTGTGCCGGTTTCCATTCACCGCCCGTTTTGTGTGGCGCCAACTCGAATTACATACTTTTCCTGCACCGACTTGTCGCGGTGAGACGAGCGAGCCCGCCGCACAAAATGTCGACAAACTTCCGAGACCGCGCCATCGCCGAGGTGCAAAAGGCCATCGCGGCCGACCACAACAAGGAATACCAAAAGGCCTTTGACCTGTACATGTCTTCAATGGAGCTGTGGGTCAAGGCGCTCAAGTGGGAAAAGAACAAGGCCCTCAAGGCGACGATGCAGGAAAAGATGGCGACGTACCTCGACCGCGCCGAAAAGCTCAAGCAGTTCCTACAGGCCGAGGCAGACAGCGGCAAGGGCCTCATGGGTGCCAACGGCTCCAGCGCGGGCGGCAAAAGCAAAGGCGCGAGTGACGACGACGACAACAAGAAACTGAGAAACGCGCTGTCGGGCGCAATCCTGCAAGAGAGGCCGAACGTGCGGTGGGAGGACATTGCTGGTCTCGAGGCGGCCAAGGAGACGCTCAAGGAGGCTGTCGTGCTCCCCATCAAATTCCCCAGCCTCTTCCAGGGCAAGCGACAAGCGTGGAAGGGCATCCTGCTCTACGGCCCCCCGGGTACCGGCAAAAGTTATCTGGCAAAGGCTGTCGCGACCGAGGCAAACAGTACCTTTTTCAGTATCAGCAGTTCGGACCTGGTCAGCAAGTGGATGGGTGAAAGTGAAAGGTGAGCCACTCGCAAGGCATGACAGCGGTGTCGTTGCTAACCGCTCTTCCCCAAACCAGACTCGTCAAACTACTGTTCTCGATGGCCCGAGAAAACAAGCCCTCGGTCATCTTCATTGACGAAATCGATGCACTCTGTGGTCCGCGCGGAGAGGGCGAGTCGGAGGCCTCGCGACGCATCAAGACCGAGATCTTAGTACAAATGGACGGCGTTGGTAACGACAGCAAGGGCATCCTCGTCCTCGGTGCCACCAACATTCCGTGGCAGCTCGACGCCGCCATCCGCCGCCGCTTCCAACGCCGCGTGCACATTGGCCTTCCCGACGCCAACGGGCGCGCGCGCATGTTTAAACTCGCCATTGGCGACACCGATACGGCGCTGCAGGCCGGCGACTACAACCTCCTCGCCTCCAAGTCGGACGGCTTCTCCGGCAGCGACATCTCCAATGTCGTCCAACACGCCCTGATGCGACCCGTCCGCAAGATTCTGCAAGCCACACATTTCAAAGCGGTACGTAGGCCTCTCCCCTCAGCAGAAATTATCGCAAGGAGGGATGCTAACTCGTGGCACGAGCAGGTCATGAAAGACGGCAACCGCATGCTGACGCCGTGCTCGCCAGGCGATCCTGACAAGATTGAGATGACGTACGACGACGTTAAGTCGGACGAGCTGCTCGCTCCAGACGTGGCCGTGCAAGACTTTGAGGTGGCCCTCGAGGACTCGCACCCGACCGTATCGAAAGATGACGTTGAGAAGCAGGTCGACTGGACCAACGAGTTCGGCAGCGAAGGTGCCTAATGTTCCGGAGTCTTTGCATGGCCTACTTCAACCGGCTGGTATACATCATAGCGGCGTCTTTGGAGTTTTCAGAGATCTTTTGCATCTTGTTGAGGGATTCGGTTTTGTGTTTGTGCTGAATTCTGCAGCGAGCCTGCGAGTAGGTATAAAAATGACTTGGTGATATCTATACCGTCATCAAAGTACAAACACGAATATTGGTTTTAAAAATGAATAAATGAATAGCTAAACAACTATAGACTTGTCTTTCTTTTCTCTTATCTGATTTAGTCATCAGGCTCGCTGATGGTTTATTTCTACCCTGTTGGCATTCTTATATTAAACATCATCTTATTTTGTCGTGGTATATTTAGATAAGCTGCTGGAACGCGCGGTTAAGAGGAGAGCGCACGTTGGGGACGTCCTTCCAGAAGTTCACAGTAGCGACGGCACGCTTGGCAATGCCCTCGGGGGTGAACTCGAACTTCTTGTAGACATCCTTGTAGGCACCGGAGGCACCAAAGCGGTTGAGACCGAACTGCTCGTGAGAGTAGCGTTCCCAACCCATGGTGCTCATGACCTCGACCGACAGGATGGGGATGCCATCAGGAAGGACGGAGAGACGGTACTCCTTGGACTGCGTGTCAAAGACCTCGAAGCAAGGAATGGAGACAATACGGGCCTTGATGTTGTGCTTCTCGGCGAGCTCCTTGGCGGCATCGACGCAGATGCCGACCTCAGAACCGGTAGAAATGAGGGTAACGTTGGCGCCCTCAACCTCCTGCAGGACATAAGCACCCTTGCAAGCCTTCTCAATGGTGCAGCCTTCGAGCTGAGGAAGGTTCTGGCGCGAAAGGGCGACGATGCTAGGGGTGTGCTTGGAGGTCATGGCAACGTAGTAGGCAGCGGAGGTCTCGTTGCCGTCAGCAGGGCGCCAGACCATGCAGTTGGGCAGAGCGCGGAAGTGGGCAAGGGTCTCAATAGGCTGGTGAGTAGGGCCGTCCTCACCAAGACCGATGGAGTCGTGAGTGGCGACCCAGATGGTGCGGGAACGCGACAGGGCCGACAGGCGGACGGCACCGGCAGCGTACGAGACAAAGTTGAGGAAGGTACCGCCATAGGGCAGAATGGTGCCGTAGGCGGCAAGACCGTTGAGGATGGCACCCATGGCGTGCTCACGAACACCATAGCGGACGTACCGTCCAGAATAGTCGCCGAGGCCGGTTGACTTGGGCTGGAAGTCGACAGCACCCTTCCATCGGGTGAGGTTGGAGCCAGTCAGATCGGCGGAACCACCAAAGAGTTCGGGAACGACAGCCTCGACTTTGGTGAGGACAGTCTCAGAGAGCTTGCGGGTGGCAACAGCAGCGTCGGCGGGGGTATACGTGGGCAGAGACTTCTCCCATCCCTGAGGAAGGTCACCAGACTGGCGACGGATGAGGTCAGCGTGCTCCTTGGGGAAGCTCTGCTTGTATTTGGCGAGGAGCTGGTTCCACTCAGCTTCAGCGGCAGCACCCTCAGAGGAGTGCTTGCCGTAGAGGTCGTAGACCTTCTGGGGAACGGCGAAGCTCTCATCGGGGTTGAAGCCAAACTTCTTCTTGACCTGAGCAATGTCATCGGCCTTGAGAGGAGAGCCGTGAACGCCACCGGTACCCTGCTTGAGGGAGCCGTAGCCAATGGTGGTGCGGAGCTTGATCAGGGAAGGCTTGTCCTTGACAGACTGGGACTCCTTGATAGCAGCCTCGATGCTATCAAGGTCAGTGTCACCGTCACCGACGGTGACGACGTGCCAGCCGTAGGCCTCATAACGCTTAGCAACATCCTCAGTAAAGGCGCAGTTGGTATCACCATCAATAGAGATGTGATTGTCGTCGTAGATACCGATGAGGTTGCCGAGCTGGAGGTGGCCAGCCAGCGAGCTGGCCTCACTAGAAACACCCTCCATCAGGCAGCCATCGCCGAGGAAGCAGTATGTGTAGTTGTTGATCAGGTCAAAGCCATCCTTGTTGAAGATGGCAGCAGTGTGAGCCTGGGCCATAGCCAGACCGACAGCGTTGCAGATACCCTGGCCGAGGGGGCCGGTGGTGACCTCGATGCCGGGAGTATCATGAGACTCGGGATGGCCAGGAGTGATGCTGTCGACTTTCTGTGCGAGGAATGGTCAGGTCTGATGTGAGCGGGCGAAAAATTCATGAGATAACTCACGCGGAAGTTCTTAAGATCTTCGATGGAAAGCTTGTAGCCGAAAAGGTGAAGCAGAGCATACTGAAGCATGCAGCCGTGACCGTTGCTGGGGACGTTCAGAGGCGAGCCGGGCGGAGTTACCCAGTTGGGCTAGGGTAGAACTTACGAGAGGACGAAACGATCACGGTTCAGCCAAGAGGGGTTCTGAGGGTTGAAGCGCATGAACTTGTTGAATAGAACGTGAGCAACGGGAGCCATTCCCCTGCGAAAATGAGTTAGCTGATGGATTCCCCGTCGTACAGCTCGAAACTGGATGATTTATCGCGGGGTCGCCAGTTGAATTCCACATCTGAAGAGGAGCTTACATGGGAGCACCGGGATGGCCCGAGTTGCTGTTGAAGGTGGCATCCACCTAGAAAGAGAATATTGTTAGTGATCCCGATGTAAATTTCCTAGTTTTCTCGGTCGAAAAGGCTCGGGTTGAGGCTTGCCCACGAACGCAAAGCTGCGATGGCAGAAGCTACAACGGCAGCATGGCGGGGTGCTATGGCGGGGTCATAGCTATGGTAACTATGGCGGGAAAAAAACTTACCGCCAGCAGGCGAATGGTGTTGATAGCCAACTGGTCAATTTCTCCGTAGGCCATGGTTGCGAATGAATGGTATAACTAGGAAAAATCTGGATGAAGGGAGTTTTCCAGGGGCAATTGAGTGGTTTATGAAGGAAAAGGAAGCAAGGTGTCTCCGAACAAGCACCGCGGGTGGCAGAAAAGTTGTAGTGGACCTCGAGAGGAGAGTTTCTGTTGGGGGGGGTAACATTATGTCATTTGCCATGACGGGTGACCCGTGCTGATGGCAAGTACTTCATTCGTGCACGGTGGAGGGACTTAGTCATTGGGTTTCCAGGCGACCAAGAACCGTTTTTGCGGCAGACAAGCGCTTTCTGCTTTATTTCTCTGATCTTTGTCATCGCTTATAATTCATTACTGATGGCGAAAGCTAGATGTCGCAGGCTCTTCAAGTGCCGATGAACGGCACTGCGCCACTAAAGCAGCGCGCTCCCCATATCAAATTAACGCCTCCGACGTCTCCGGCGCAGGCCATGCCTCGACGCTGCTCGACGCGTCTTTTTCTGTCACAATTCTCAAACCACGACCTGCTATCTGCATTTCTATGGACACACACACACATGGCTGCTCCGAGTGGTTGTCCAAACACCGGGCCCATCTCCATCGCCACGCCGCGTTTTGTTTTGCCGGAAAGACGCTAGGCATCGAAAAAATAGGGCCATCAGCAAATCACATTCAAGCACGCTTTTGATAACAATCAGTCTCTTCGTCCAGACTGGCGTTTAGTACATGCTATGATGTTAGTGTGCGTAGCCGTCATTGACTGCCTGCAAAAGTGAGACAGTGTGGATAGCCTCCTGCCCCAGCTCGGTACCTCGCGACGGAAGAATTCTCTTCAATAGAGCACTACAAAAGCCTCTGCCGGTGCTTTTACATCGAGCAGTTGGGTCAGCCGATTTCGTGAGGAAAATCGTTTCTAGGCGGCAAGCCGTCGCGATCTTACTCGGCGGCGGGGTCGGTACGCCATTGGACACCAACGATATGCGCTGCTCCAAAACTTGACGTCCGGGTATCGACAGAGCGTAGATCGTATTATGCCAGTGATGACTACGGAGTGGTATTTCAAGCATTGCAAAAATTGATGTGTTGACTAATTATTCTGTAATATCCGTACACTAGTACATGGTAGAAGTGCTCCATCACCAGATGAAAGGTGCACGCCAACTTCAAGGGCTAGAATAACTAGTTACTCCGATGGATGCAACAGGACACCCCCTCCCGTCTCCACTACGGAGCAATTCTTCAAAGTTATGTATAGAAAGGTTGTCGAGTTCATTGTCAGTTGTTTTCAACTCTGCTCGTATGAGCGAACAAGCACTCTGGCGACATTGAGAGCAGGGGCAATACCGCAAGTTAGCACAAAGACGAGCAAGAAGCTTGCTATCAATTGGATTCAGCAAGTGAAAACAATGGCTAGATTATCACGGCTAGATTCTTCTACAATCCATCGCTGCCATTAAGGTTGTCAGGCATCCATCTAACTTCGGGCGATCTTGGTGGGCTCCACTAAAAAGTCGTTCACACAGGTCCTCCAGATCTTGGCTTGACCTTGTTCCTCGAGGCCATATTCCGATTCAACGTTCCATCCAGCGCTCGATGATCAGCGGCTCTACATACAGACGCATTGTCGCACGTCGGCTGCTTGGTAGCTTGAGATGCCCCAACAGCCAGCTCACTCGAGGCGTCGCCTCCAAAGCC
This sequence comes from Beauveria caledonica, assembly GCA_030777785.1. Lineage (NCBI taxonomy): Eukaryota > Fungi > Ascomycota > Sordariomycetes > Hypocreales > Cordycipitaceae > Beauveria > Beauveria caledonica. The sequence continues at coordinate 1,293 of JAPFSE010000557.1, read as the reverse complement.
AGGGGTCGCGCGCCACCCGTTGACTGGCTCGCGGGCGAGACGGACGTCGCACAACGGCTCCTGGACACTGGCCTCTGGCTGAGTTCGCGATCAGGCAAATATAAGAGCGCGTCTGTGGACACACGCAGAGTCAATATCGTGAGCGAGGAGCTCTGCTGTAGGTCCCGATTCACAGTGCAGCGCTGCATCTTTCTGCGTTGATCCAATTGTTGACGCTGATCCTTTGCACGCAGCCGACATTATCAAATACATTGGATACTCGCTCGAAAGACACACTGGATGCGACTTGCTGGATATTAATCCGGGGGCTGGCCTCTGGAGCAGAGCGCTGCATGACGCCGTGCAGCCGCGCAAGCACATTCTCCTCGACCTCGACGCCGACTTTTACAAGCCATACCTGCAAGACCTCGTATCCAAGCCCAATGTTGAGCTTATCAAGAAATCCGGCATCATCTGGAAAAATCTCGAAGATGTCGTCGCGTCGCGCTTTACTGCACAAACCAAGATCACGCCGCACGCAGAAGGGCCGCCGCCGCGCAACGACACGCTGCTCGTGACGGCAAATTTGTCCATGTCCCCGAAGCGAGCCTACCGCGGGTTCGACAATGTCGGGACCATGGTGTTATATCAGTTCCTGTCGAGCATCCGGCAGAGCAGCCTGCTACAGCAGTACGGACTCGTACGCTTCCTCATCTGGACCAACGACGAGGAAAAGCACCGTGTCCTGCCACGCAGCATCCTGCGCCGCCGCCGCGGTGCGTTCGAGGCCGAGCTATCGTGCGAGTGGCTACACGAGGTCTGCGGCAGTGCCGTCGATGTGCATGCCCGCTGGGCCCTGCGCGACGAGCGGATCAATACGGAATCCTGCGCAGCCGCCATAACCAGGATGGAGGCACGAGGGATCAAGATGCCGGCGCATCGCCAGACCGATAGGTATGCGCTCATTCTTGAACAACCGGCAAATCTTATGGGCAGCAAGCTCACGGATGAGGGAGCACCGCAGCTCGCGCGGCCCTACTTGGAGGAAATGGGCCGCCTAGAGGCTATGCTGAACCGAGACAGCTCCAACGCGGAGCTACGCCTCCGGAAACTCGAGTACCGACACAAGCATGAGCAAAAGCTCGCCGCCCAGTTCGGCGACCTCCTGCGGCAGCGCACCGCGGCGGCAGCCCTCGCCGGCGCGCCAGACTTTGCCGCGCACGACGCCGCCTACGACGCCGCCGCCGCCCGGCTCCCCAAGAAGAAGGCTGCCGAGTACCAGAGCATCGCCGACAACCAACACCTCTTCCAGCA
>JAPFSE010000556.1:0-26839 GCA_030777785.1 Beauveria caledonica | reverse complement strand
CGCATCTTCGACGTGGTCCGGCGAGAGCACGGCCGGGCGCGCAGAGAGCGTGGTGAGAAATGTCTTGGCAAAGGCTGTTTCCGCCATGACTCCTTGGTTCAGATTTCAAAAGGTGGAAGAGAAGAAGAAAGGAAGAAATCTCTTGTCTCGTCGGTATTGGTCGGCGGTCTCGGTCGTCGACCAGATAGATACAAACGTCGAGCGAACAATGAATTGAGTGTGGTAGGGGAATAGAAGGATGCCGAAGCTGCTGACGGAGAACGGCACAGTGTGCGTGAAGCTGTGGGGACTAAATCAGACGACAATAGTGGGATACATGCAAAATCTCGAAATGCTCATGAAAACGTGGAATGAAGTTGGATCAACGTGGTGCTGGGTGCTGGTTCTACGCATGGTGGGGTTTGACGACACGTCCGCCACCTCGACTAATCACGTGGAGTTTTCCTTCAAGCTCAACTAGACATCATCCAGCATTACAACTTCAACAGATTACTCATTAATAACAGAAACAAAAGATGCATTTTGTACATATGCTTAGTCCTTGATACTAGTTGAACAAATCATCCCCTTCCCCTTCTGTAAAGAAATCCATCTCGTCTGGAGCCACCTGAAGCCAAGGAAACCATGTAATCGTCATGAACGCATCTCAGTCGTTTCGTCGTAACCATACCAAGGGGGCCCATATACACTATGCCCCCTTTTTTCTATTCCCAGTCCCATAAACACCAAACCAGTCGGTCACTGCAGACACATCTGTCGTTGCACCCCAACTCCCCAGACAAATCATCAAAGATTGCCAGTATGGCGGTCGCCTAACAGGCAGGAATAGTAATATGCAATGCAGGACAAAGTGACCCGAAAGCAGATGAAGGAAAATCATAACGGCGTTAGACAGACAAGTCATCAAACTGCGAAACCAGCTCGCGAATCGTCCACCTCCAAGTGTCGCGATCCCGGGATCCACGACCAATCCACTTCTCGCATTTTCGTCTCCAACGGTCCTCCTCTTCACGCTGTCTCCTAATGAATTCGGGACCGACATCAAACTCTTCTCCAACAAGCCACTCATCTTTGATGTCGCTGACACGGCCCTGTCCTCGCGTATCGTCAGCACCATTGTCATCCAAATCGGGAATGTCTTTGAAGACATCCTCTTCTTCCTCCAGGTCTAGGGCATCGAAACCATCCATCGTATCGCTTGCTTCTGACACGGGGTTGGTTTGCTGCCCAATTTTGAGCCAGCACATGTTCTGCGGATCAAACACCATGCCGCCAACAACTTGCACTCCTTTGGTAGAGCTAATATTGGTAATCAGAGCTGGGCGGGGTGTTGTAACATCCTTCTCTCGTGCGAGGTGTGCGGGAGATGGCACCGGCGATTGCGTCGAAGTGTGATCAAAGGCATTTAAAACATTCTCGTTGCCCTCCCATCGAAAAGTGTCGGCATTATAGTACATGCCATTGACGGTCCTGGATTCTTTGCCACTATTCAAGTTTGCAATTAAGTGCGGCTTTTGCTGTTGCACGCGCTTAGAAGGCTTCTTTGTTCGGATTATATGTTGCGAAGGCAGCTGCGGGTTGGGAGTTGATCGTGGAGGCAGGTTTGTGCCGCGCTGCGCAGATATAGTAGCAAGCGGGCCGTTTGCAGGAATTCGATTTGCGAGGGATGTCTCGCGAGCAATACGACTTGCTGCGGTATCACGCGCAAAACGGGGCGTGCCCGACATGGGTCTGGCGGGCGATGGAGGTGCAGGAGTAGAACCTCGGTCGGGAATCAGACTCTGAAACGTCTTGTTTTTTGGGGCAGACTTCGGAGCGGCCGCGTTCGGTTGCCGCAGAAAGCGAGTCTCAACATCCTTGGACGTGGGCAAATCGTCAAAACCGTCCAATTCATGACCGTCACCAAAGTTGCGCTTGTTTTTGGGCTTGCTAAGCCTCTCCCAAGTGTCAGCGGCGACTTTATATCGCTGAGGGCTTGGCGAACGCATAGCCGAGCGTGAAAATGTTCGAGATATAGAGCGAGTGTCAATAGCATTCTCAGAGTCCCATCGACGAAAATGTCTCATCCCTTTGGAGGCCACCTGGTGTGACGTGTGCTGCGACGTTCCGACGGGCATGAAAGACATAGGTGGCTTTTTGGAGTGCGACGTCGGGCTTTCTTGCTGTCGAATGCGCTCAACTGGTGTCTTAGGTCGGAGACCAGATTGTGGTCGGCCACCATCCCTTGATGGTGGCCGATCTGACCGGGTGGTCGGGGGCTTCATGGGAGAGTTTGCTTGCCGAACCGCAGGCATGGATCGCTTTTGGCGTAGAAGCTGCGAGTTTGTTGTAGATCCAGTGTCATTTCGAAGGCTGTTGTATGATGATCTAGTCGATATTTCTCTCCGGCGCGGTGTAGATGGCGGGAAGGGAGGAGCGTGCAGAGTCGTCGGCGTCGGTACGCTGACCACAGATGAATGTGCAGAGTGACCGAGGCGAGATTGAGGACGACGACTTCTCTGCTGGATAGGGCCGCCGCTTTCCGAGACTGGCTCCAGCGCGGTAGAGCGTGAGCGCTCATGACTAAGACGTGGTATACGACCGCCAGACTTATTAGTAAATGTCAAAGAGACGGCAGTCTTTGGTCGCGCAGGGCTGGCAGGTTGCGACTCCTTGATTTTGATGTTTCGGTGCAGAGACAGCTTTGCAGACTCGAATACATCGCCATCACCGATATCTAAACCATCAAGAGGATCCTGACGCTCAGGTTCCACGTGTGGTTTGTTTGGGGTGGTAGTGGCGCTGGCAATCTGTGTATCGACAGTTAACCTCGATGGGGAGGGGCTGTGCTTGCGACGCTTGAGTCGCTCCTGGAAATTCAAGGGACCAGTAGGGAGCAAGAGGCCATCAAAAGTTTCATCCTCACTCTCCGCAGTGACCGAACTAGAAATGCTAGGGCTGAGCGCAGATGCAGAGGAACTCCTATTTGACCGTCCATCACGTCGGGTGCCGCCCCAGCGAGTGCCTAGGCTGCCTTCGCCCCAGTCCAGATCGTCGACCTGCGACGGCGTTATGGGAATATCTCTTCTGGTTGAAAGCGTCAACTTGCCATCTGATGGCAGCTCCAGATCATCTTCAAAATCGTCATCGGCTGCCTTTTTGGTGTCCTTCTTCTGAGGCGTTGGAGGTGTGATGAAAGACACCGGGTTGGTCTCTTGACGACCTCTGGGTAGGCTGGGGGCGCGGATCGTGGCAGGGCCCTCGCCAAAGAAGTCGTCGTCGTCGGTGTCTTTGAACTTGTCCAAGTTGATGGCGGAGGTAAGTGCGCTAGTTGCAGACTTTGCTGCTAGGATAGGTTCAAATCGAGCGGGATCAGGCGGCACCACAGTTGTAGGTGGTGATTTTTCGAAACGCGTTGGGCTATCGAGGAGGGAGCCAGCACTGACTTGTCGAAGCGCATCCGGAAAGTCGACGGAATCCTTGGGCTTCATGGCGAGTCCCTTGGAGAATTCGGGTAGCTCCAAATCATTTTCCCAATCGTCCTGAATAATCTTTTGAATTTTGCGTCCTCCTAGACGCTTGATAGTTCCTCCCATGAGTGCCGACGTTGGCACGTTTTGGGGCAGAGGGATGCCAGCATGCTGAGCAGCGGCAATGGCATCCATGGTTGAGCTTTCGTCATCGCCAGGGATATGGAACTGCTGTTCGTCGCCTTGCATCGACTCGATTTCGGATCGAAACGATACATGAGACGAGGTAGAGTCTCGGCGGCGGAGGGGCGCGTTGCTGAAATTGGTCGAGGTGCGCCTGCTGAGATCGTCCCCGTCGAGGAGGAAGTCGCCATCGTCGTCCCAGCTCTCAATTTCTTCGGCGGGTTGCCGTTCTTTTAATTTTAATGTCGACATGATGCGTGATGGCTACAATCAAGCGAATGTCGGGCCTAAAGCGAGTTCAAAAATCGAAGTAGCTAGGCGTATCGAAAGGCTGGGGTCTAGGTTGACGAGCACATAGTCGGGCGCATCAATGCAGCGCGATACTAATGTGAAAATGGTCGCTTTCCGTGTCGCTGTTCTCCGGTGACAATTTACGGTTGATTGAAAACCGTTATTCGATTGCAAAGTGGTGGAGGTGCCGGTATCGTGTGCACAAAACTGATGAATTTGTGCGGGCGGGCTGTTTGTATCGTCGCGCTCCTAGTCGGGCTGATAATGCGAGTCAGGCGTCAAATGTTGATGCCGATATCCCCAAGTGCCGACGAGCTAGGCGAATTGTCACAAGCTCGGGGGTAGGAGAACGGCGCTGCGCTAGATGGTTAGTATTGTCGTGTGTGAAGATGAAAATTGACCGCGTTGATGAGGATTCGAACAAGTGAGAAGGTGGGCGGGCGGACGGGAATCGAAAGGCTGGGGACTCGTGAGTCGTACATGTACCACGTAATACGGAGTACCGGCTAGTGGTACCTTGGCCTGAGATTTCTGAGAATAGCTCTGGGTGGCTGGTGCGCTGAGTGAAGCGCTCCAGCGCCTGGCTGGACTGCCTCGGCGCTGTTTTATTGTTTTATTAGCGTCAATGTCCTCTCGCGTTAGGGGCTCCAGTTGAGGCAGGGTGGCCTGTGCGCGATCCATTGTGTTTCTTCATCAAGGAACATCATATCATCAGTACATGACTACAATAAAAGGCACGGTTGTAACCCTGCATTCGTTTCGACACGATTCAAGAAATAATCAAGAAGAATGTTCGAATATGTATTGAGCGCATAATCAACTGTTTCTACCCCTTTTACCACCTTCTCAACAGTCTTGACACCTCTGGCGATGTGCTTTCTGTGGCCTGAAATCACGTGGATTGCTGACATAACCGTCAGATGGCCCTCCAGATTCCTGAATGCACTTGATTCACCAGTCGTACAACTTCGTCGTATTCTACCATAGCTTGTCAAGTCAAGTTTCAAGTCAGATTTGGTGAGAACATGACCATACCACCTTCATAGCGCCCAGGTCCCATACCTGCCCACTTAGACCGGCTGGTGCCGCCACAATGCCTGGCGTTCCGTCAGGACGCGCATGTGAAAACTGTTGCCGATGACGTTAAAAGGTGCCTATGAAATACCATGATCCCGCTCCTATATGGCTGATCAAAGTTCAAGTGCGACTATGCCAAGCCCACATGCTCACGATGTGCGCACCTCGGAGTCGAGTGCGTTGGCTCCGGCCAGCGACGCTTCGTCTTCATAGACCAAAAGTGTGCCAGACGTCAAACGTTAGGTCGCAACAGTGATGCTTAGGCTGCATCTAACACGTCCTCCTCCCTCCAGCCACTACCTTCTTGTCCCAGTAATGAAGCACATGCCCTCGTCAATAGCTTCGTGGAGATAATTAGGCCGTCCACGGACCGTAGATCCAATCTGGCGTGGACTTACGGCACATTTCTTCAAAATGTTTGCGTTGTTGGCCTCTCATTGTGACTTTGCCACACGCCGTCCTGTTACGCCCGACAGCCTAACAAAATACTCGGATGCCGTAAAAGCACTGACGCGAAGCCTTAACGACCCTATAGCGTCTCGCTCTCTAGAGACTATTTGTGCCGTCATATTGCTGACAATGTGCCAAGTAAGGATCTGACCCTTGCCCAGGCGAGCCTTCTGCTCATTTCGGCAGAATCTCAGTGGCCTCGGCCTTCAGCATCTAAACAGCCACTGCCAAGGCGCCGTTCAGATGCTGCGCACAAGGCAACCGTCTGCTCCAATCGAAGAGTTCGAATTGAACCTGCACACATACCTACAAGGCCCCGTAGTGAGTTGCCGCTTTTCATGACACCCAAGAAAACTAACCGTTTCTCCAGTTGGTACAATGTCTCTTAAACAGGTCGATGCGACTTGCACCGTCAAAGTCTGACGCACCATCACGAGTTCTCGCAATAAACAAGGATCTGCTTGGTTCCGCCATCCTAATGCTTCTGTTTCGAATACCTGCGCTAATGCAACGCGGAAGAGCCGTCCTGCATGGTTTCGCAGACCGCGAGGCATTCATGGTCGAGCTCTCCTCGACATTCATCACTTTGCGCAAGGCGGCATCGTTTGTATCCTCCAAATACATGATGGGTCCGAGCACGGAGAGCAAACACACTGGCCCATATGGGTTTTGCCTGACGTTTATAATTAGCTGCATATTGAACTGTATGCTGCGGGGCGTGGAGCCGAACAACCACCAACTGCTTCAGGAAGCGGCAAAACTGGTCAATAACATACGCGTTCTGGCTCGCCAAGACCAAATGAACAGACCTCTGGGGGCAGCTCACATGACGCTCAATTCCAGCACTGCTTAGTTGTGCGCAAATGACGAGCATGAGCGGCAAATGCTGCATACTTTACTGGGAGAATTCAGTTGGGATATTCGTAGAAATCCCCACGTCACGTGGTCAGCAGAGGATCTTGAGACACTACTTTGCGATATCCAGTTCAAAACAGACCCGGAAGTTGTTTTAGTTTATGCGGCATGACTTACAAGATCCCCGGTTTCGCATCTGTCGGTACCATTTTAGCCATCTGCAGCGCAGCCTAATCTGGACACTCAAACACTGTTACATTCTTGGCGCTACTCATTGGCTTCCTAGTTTCATGTTGTGCCTTCAAAACGTGGCAAACATGCAACTAGACAACGCCTCCTTTGCGCTTTCGGATTTAACATCAATGCGCGGATAGCGTCATCGCCGACCCCCACCGCGAGCGGGGCAGCTATGCTTTGTTTGCGTTCTCCCGATTCATGCCAGGCGTATTCTACGTTCTTCAAGACGGCACGACAATTATAACAGTGACATCTGAGCGAGATTTACGCCATGAATTCGATCAGCGCAACATTCGCACCTGACGCCTCGGGCCAGTCGCCCAAGCAAGTATCGACACTCCCGCAGCTCAAGTTAAACGATGGCACCACCATTCCCATGGTCAGCAAGCTGAAACACTCTCATCTTACACTGCATGTACTGACATGACACGCGAGATTTAGCTGGGATATGGGCTAGGCACTGCAAACTTTAAGTCTGCGGATTCCAAGGGCAATTTCGACCAGAGCGTAGTCAAGCACACCAAGGAGGCCATCGCCAACGGGTTTCGCCATTTGGACGGCGCCGAGGGCAAGTACACTCTTCTAGCCGAGCCAGTGCGAACGAATAGCTAACAACCCAAAGTCTACGGCAATGAGGAGGAACTGGGTGCTGCCATCAAGGAAGGCGGCGTGCCTCGCGAGGAGCTCTATATTACCACCAAGCTCCCAGACCTAGGAAAGACGAACACGCAAGAGCGATTCGACGCCTCTCTCAAGAAGCTCGGCGTCGACTACGTCGACCTGTACCTTATCCACGGCCCCTGGTTCGCCGAGGGGTCCGAGGAGGCGCTGCAGCAGAAATGGGCCGAGCTCGAGGCCATCCAGGCCTCGGGCAAGGCCAAGTCCATCGGCGTGTCCAACTTTCTGCAGGAGCACCTCGAGGCCATCCTCAAGACGGCCAAGGTCGTGCCCGCCATCAACCAGATCGAATTCCACCCGTACCTGCAGCACGGCGATCTGCTCGCGTTCCACCGCAAGCACGGCATCGCCGTTGCGGCCTACGGCCCGCTCACGCCCATTGTCCGCGCCCGAGGCGGCCCCGTCGACGCCAGGTGGGCGGAGCTCGCGAAAAAGTACGGCGTCACCGAGGGCGAGGTCGGCCTGCGCTGGTGCATCGACCAGGGCATTGTGACGCTGACTACCACGAGCAACTCTGACAGGATGCACCGCTTCGTGACGCAGGTGCCCAAGTTCAAGCTTACCCCGAAGGAGGTGGAGGAAATTTCCGAGTTGGGTAATCAGAAGCACTTCCGTGTCTTCTGGGCCAATAAATTCGCCGCGGACGATAGAAGCTAGAAGAACCAGCAGAGAATTTACCATAGAAGACAAATTCGAGGCAATCGCAAGTGCTGAAATGAATCCGTCCCGGCGTGTGGATACACAGTATGTTGTATCATGCTTAAATTGACGAGTACACTAGGAATACATGGTGTTCTCCTACAGTTCATCATCCGAGTCCGTCTCTGCACCACCTGCTTGTGCAACTGGCTTTGGAGCCTCCTTTGCTTTTCTATTCGCGAAAGGAAGAGCTCTCTTCGGCGGTGGTGCTGCAGTCTTTTTCGGAGAACTTGGTTCACGGGCCGGTGGCGGCGCTGCCGTTTCCTCATCTCCCCCGTCATCTGCCATTTCCTCGTCCTCGTCCTCGTCGCCGTCCACCGACGCTGTTGCTTCTGTCGTTTGCCCGTCATCAGTTTCGTCCGACTCCGACTTGATGCGCGGCTGCTCCCCGGCCACGTCTTCCTCGTCGGACTCCTCCTTGGCGGGCGCAGCAGCTTTCCTTTTGCGCGCTCGGGTTGCAGCGGGCTTCCGGCCCCGGGCCTTGGTCTTGGGGGCTTCCGGCTCAGCTTCCGAGGATGGCTCCCGGGGTTCCTCCTGCTTGGGCGCGGAGAAGGAGCCTGACGCCAAAACTTTTTGCTGCTCGCGAATCTTGACCTTTTTCTCGTTGAGCAAGTCTCGAAACTTTTGTAAAAGGGCAGTCTCGTCTTCGTCTTTTGCTTTTAATAACTCTTCCAGTTGCTCCTTGAGCTGGTGAATGGAAGCCTCTAGCTCGGTGGATTTGGACTGGATCTGGGCAATCGCCTCGTTGCTTGCAACAACGGCATCTGCGGAAGCTGCACACCACTCAAATAGCTCAATTGCCTCGTTTGCATCGTGAGATAGAGTGATGGTACCAAGTCGTTGCTAAATCTCCCGTTAGCGGGAGGGGTTTTCAGATGATTCGGGATTCTTACTGTAATGCCTTGTACTTGCTTTCTGATGGTGATGGAGATGGAGACCTCACTTTGGACAGTAGCAGTTGCATTAATATCTTTCAGAGGCCTTTGGTTAAAGAAGCCTTCGAGAAGGGATTCCCATTCAGAGTCTGATAAATGGCTGTTTTTCACTTTGAGAGCAGAAATGCGGTCATGCTTGACTGTTGACGAGCTTGGTCAGATGTATTGTTTGCAGCGACTTGACTCTTCGGGGAGAGTTCCTACTTTTGACCACATACGGTGCCTCTCCTTCGGTCCCGATCAATCTTAGATCTAGAGGTTTTTTGCCGGATGACGATGCCTGTAGCAAGACAAACTCTTTGTCGTTGTCACTTTGTGGGACCCTGAGCACTCTGGACGTCACCATGATGAATTAGAGTCGATGCTTCAAAGTTATATCGGCGTGCCAAAACGATAAGACAAGCCGCGGAAAGTATTTTTCAAACGAGATTTCTGGGGAAATGATGTTTTTCTGCGGTTGGTTGTTGGATGTGAAATGGATGAGCGTGACATGGCAGAGTGGGCTTGCTTCCAGGCAGCACTCGCACTTGGAGCACAGGCAGAGCACACAGCTGGTACCATGACTCCACTCACCACCAAGTTGTACAACAGGCTGATCTGGAAGCGTAGACTTGGGGGAGAAGCTTCATTTTATTACATTTTTGTAAATACTTTTTTATAAGATATTTGAATGACTATTGAGTCTTGCGCTTAGACTAAATGATTTTCGGATGTAATTCTCTTGCAAAGTATCAATATGGTGATGACGCAACAGAGAAAGAGGAAGCTGACTATGTATAAGAACAATGAAGAAAAGTCGAACAAGAGGAACAAGGAGTTATTGACAGAGACTCAACTGTGAAAGAAGAAGAAGTATATTTCTCACCATCCACTCGGGAAGTTGCTGAATTTCGGGTGTGATGTATCAAGTCAATTACCCTGCGTTGCCTGCGTATCGAATCGATCCAAGGCAATGTCGCGCGCACAGCTGACAACTCCATACATGTTATGCAATTGTATCATTTTCAAATTCTGCGCCTTCATTCGGATAGTGGCAGGAAGAAGGTGACGACGGCCAGTGTAATATGACTGCGCCACTGTATTGTATTGTAGGCCAGGACGGAAACACATAGCTCTGCCGTCTGCCAATGCGCTCAACCCGGCTACATCAATCAAGTGCCGAGAAATATGACGGAAATTCGAATTATGGGTACATCAACATTCACGCCGAATTCAGCTCCCACAGGTTTGCCGGTTGGTCGGATATCCGTCACCTTTGTGCTTACCAAGTTGGCACGGCTTTCGGTTCCGCGCCACCGAGCCGTCGCCGTTGTGCCGCCCAGGCCGCCCTGCGCCAGCGGTCCCGGTCCAATGAAACGGCAGCTCGCCACTGATTCGCAGGTTGCGTCATGGGGCACGATTCCAAATGCCCATCATCATAAAACAACAGCTCCTGCACCTCGGACTATCAGATTATTCCTGCAACACCCAAATCGTTATTGATGCTTCGCCGAACCAGCCTGTGCACGGCTCTTCCGCGAACACCGCTCCTTATTTCCCGCATGGCTAACAACGGCTCTGCGCGCAATGCGCACCAGCTCTCACACGAGGGCAAGTCGCTCAAAGACATTCCCAAGACCTGGAATTTCACATCGGCACTCACCCCCGACCCCCTGTTTCCCACTCCAGTCGCCTCGCACAAGACGGCCCGACACAAGATTGGGCCGCGCATGGTTCGCGACGCCCTCTTCACGTGGGTGCGTCCCGAGAAACAGGAGAACCCCGAGCTGCTCGCAGTGAGCCCTGCGGCAATGCGCGACCTCGGCATCGAGGATGGGGAAAAGGGCACGGAAGACTTCAGGCAATTCGTCGCGGGAAACAAACTCTACGGATGGGACGAAGACAAGCTGGAAGGCGGTTATCCGTGGGCTCAGTGCTACGGCGGTTACCAGTTTGGCCAATGGGCCGGACAGCTGGGAGACGGCAGAGCCATATCTCTTTTTGAGACGACCAACCCGGCTACTGGTGTCCGCTACGAACTACAGCTGAAAGGTGCCGGCCTGACCCCGTACTCGCGGTTTGCTGATGGAAAGGCGGTCCTGAGATCCAGTATCCGCGAGTTCATCGTCTCCGAGGCCTTGAACGCCCTGTCCATCCCTACAACTCGCGCACTGTCTCTTACTCTTCTACCGCATTCCAAAGTTCTCCGTGAAAGAATAGAGCCAGGCGCAATCGTCGTACGCTTTGCCCAATCCTGGCTTCGCCTGGGAACGTTTGATCTGTTGCGGTCTCGAGGCGACCGTAAGCTGGTTCGGGAGCTGTCCGCCTATGTCGCAACTGCCGTTTTCGGAGGCTGGGACAAGTTGCCGGGAAGATTGGCGAACCCAGATAAGCCTGCAGAAGCACCAGAGCCTTCTCGCGGTGTCTCAGAGAAGACTGTACAAGGCCGCGAAGACGTTGCCGAAAACAGATACACCCGACTGTACAGAGAAATAGTCAGGCGCAATGCGCTAGTGGTCGCACAATGGCAGGCCTATGGCTTCATGAATGGAGTTTTGGTGCGTACTGCGTCCCGGCATCGTATGCTCTGGTACTAATCCGCTTCACAGAACACGGACAATACCTCAGTCTTTGGACTTTCCATCGACTTTGGACCGTTTGCTTTCATGGATAATTTCGATCCCTCCTATACACCAAATCATGATGATGCCATGCTCCGATATTCCTACAAGAACCAGCCTACCATCATTTGGTGGAACTTGGTCCGGCTCGGCGAAGCTCTTGGAGAACTCATGGGCATGGGGTCGGCAGTCGATGACGCAACATATCTTTCCGAGGGTGTCAAGAAAGGCCAGGAAGACGAGATTATTGCACGAGCCGAGAAACTCATCACGCAAGCTGGAGAAGAATATAAACACACCTTCCTGTCAGAATACAAGAGGTTGATGACGGCGCGCTTGGGCCTCCGCCAGCAGAAAGAGTCTGATTTCGATGTGCTCTTCTCCGAAGCTCTGGACACTCTAGAAGCCTTTGAGCTCGACTTCAGTCACTTCTTCCGTCGCCTCAGTAGTGTCAAGCTGGCGCAGGTTGCAACAGAAGACGCGCGGCGTCAAACGGCCAAGATCTTCTTTCACGGGGAAGGCCTTCCAAAGCCAATTACAGAGAGCGAGGCTTTGGGACGCATCTCCAATTGGCTGTCCAAATGGCATGACAGAGTGCTAGAAGACTGGTCGTCTGATGGGCATGGTATTACCGAAGGCGCAGAGGCAGAAAGAATCCAGGCTATGAAGCAAGTCAACCCCAACTTTGTTCCCCGTGGCTGGATTCTCGACGAAATTATTCGTCGTGTGGAGAAGGAAGGGGACAGACAAGTCCTGGATCGTGCCATGCACATGGCTCTACACGCCTTTAATGATTCTTGGTCTGGCTTAGAAGTTGACGGTGCAACATATCAGGGCGACAGTGAAGAGGAGCAGCGCTGGGTTGGAGACGTGCCTCGTCTCGAGCGAGCTATGCAGTGCAGCTGCAGTTCCTAATCGTACGAGAGGACGCGATCTTGTAAGCTAGTAAGAAGATGAAACGCCTTGAAGGCTCTGAGATGTAACGACCGGCGGTAAGAGGCAATGCTCGTTGAGATAGATTTCTCTCCCCTGCTTCCATAAACGGCGTCAAACATTTTAATCTGGAGCATAAGATAGAGGAAGACTCGACTGAAACCGCACCTGCAAAGCAGAGCGCGGATCAAGCTCACCTACAATAAAATATGCCCGTGTACAATTGATGAGAGAAGGAAAAAAAAGAAGCAAAGTCACAAATTCGCGGCCCCGTTATAGTGCGGGTGTGGGAGTGTTGGTGCCTCAGGCGCCAGTTGGCGCGACCGGCCAATCAGCATCATTGTAATTAATCCGTGGATGAACACACTAGCGGAGGAGCCTTTCCCGTCAACCCGACAGCAGTTCTTCCTCGCAGCGTCCCACGGACTGAGTCCTTTATTCCGCCGCAGCGTTCTGCATCACATCACATCATCGATTCATTCCGGCACGGCGGCGACGATGCTTCGACACACTCTGGCTCGTTCCGCTCTGCGGACGGGCAGAAGAGCGGCCTGCGCCTCGCGCGCTTTCTCTGTGTCTTCCCGGCGCCACGCGGAGGTGGAGCTTACAATTGGTGAGCTATTCATTATCGGCAAGCAATTGAACCCAGGAGGAAGTGCTAACTGATTCCTAGATGGCAAAAAGATCTCGATTGAAGGTAGGAATTGATTCTGGGGGACCACGCGGTGACGACTACTGACCCTATGACAGCTGGTTCGGCTCTAATCCAGGCTTGCGAGAAGGCCGGTGCTACGGTCCCAAGGTGCGTCAAACTGATGAAAAAGCAATGCGATGACTCGAGCTAACATTTTGCCTGCAGATACTGTTACCACGAGTACGATTGGCCCTTTACCCGACGACATCCGATTCGCCGAAACGAAGCTGACAAACATTTACAGGAAGCTCATGATTGCAGGAAATTGCCGTATGTGTCTCGTCGAAGTCGAAAAAGCCCCCAAACCTGTTGCCTCTTGCGCCTGGCCCGTTCAGCCTGGCATGGTTGTCAAGACCAACTCGCCGCTGGCCCACAAGGCTCGCGAGGGTGTCATGGAGTTCCTTCTGGCCAACCACCCCCTCGACTGCCCCATTTGCGACCAGGGTGGTGAATGCGATCTCCAGGAGCAGTCTCTACGCTATGGTTCCGACCGCGGGCGATTCCACGAAATCGGCGGCAAGCGTGCCGTCGAGGATAAGAACATTGGCCCCCTGATCAAGACCTCCATGAACCGTTGCATTCACTGCACTCGATGTGTGCGCTTCGCCAACGACATTGCTGGTGCTCCCGAGCTCGGATCTACCGGCCGTGGCAACGATATCCAGATCGGTACCTACCTCGAGCAGAACCTCGACTCCGAACTTTCTGGCAACGTCATCGACCTTTGCCCCGTCGGCGCTCTCACCTCCAAGCCATACGCTTTCCGCGCCCGTCCTTGGGAGCTAAAGCACTCCGAATCGATTGACGTTCTCGACGGACTTGGTTCGAACATCCGTGTCGACTCCCGCGGTCTCGAAGTCATGCGCATTCTCCCCCGCCTCAACGACGATGTTAACGAGGAGTGGATCAACGACAAGTCACGCTTCGCCTGTGATGGTCTCAAGACCCAGCGTCTGACCATGCCCCTGGTTCGCCGCGATGGAAAGTTTGAGCCTGCTGACTGGGAGGAGGCCCTTACCGAGGTCGCTCGTGCTTGGGAGCAGAAGAAGCCTCAGGGCAATGAGTTTAAGATCATCTCTGGTGCACTGACCGAGGTTGAGTCCCTGGTTGTTGCCAAGGACATGGCCAACAAACTTGGTTCCGAGAACCTCGCTCTGGACACTCCCACCGGCAGCGCCCCCCTTGCTCACGGTGTCGATGTCCGCTCCAACTACCTGTTCAACTCGACTATCTGGGGCATCGAGGAGACTGACTGCATGCTGATCGTCGGCAGCAACCCTCGTCACGAGGCTGCTGTTCTCAACGCCCGTATTCGCAAGCAATGGCTCCGCTCTGAGCTCGAGATTGGCGTTGTTGGTGAAACCTTTGACTCTACCTTTGAGTTTGAGCACCTGGGTGTCGACCACGCTGCGCTAAAGGCTGCCCTTGCCGGTCCCTTTGGTAAGAAGCTGGCCGCTGCTAAGAAGCCCATGATCGTTGTTGGCTCCGCTGTCACCGACCACGTTGATGCCAAGGCGTTCTACGAGACTGTTGGTGCATTTGTCGAGAAGAACGCCACCAACTTCCGCACTCCCGACTGGAATGGCTACAGCGTTCTCCAAAGAGAGGCTTCACGAGCCGGTGCCTTTGAGGTCGGCTTCGTCACCCCCTCTGCCGAGGTTGCCAAGACTGAGCCCAAGTTTGTCTGGCTGCTTGGTGCTGATGAGGTTAACGAGGCCGATATCCCCAAGGACGCTTTCGTTGTCTACCAGGGCCACCATGGTGACCGTGGCGCTCAGATCGCCGACATTATTCTCCCCGGTGCCGCTTACACCGAGAAGGCTGGTACCTATATCAACACCGAGGGCCGTGTACAAATGACTCGTGCTGCTACCTCGCTACCTGGCGCTGCTCGCACCGACTGGAAGATTCTCCGCGCTGCCTCTGAGTTCCTCGGCGCTCCTCTCCCCTATGACGATGTCACTGCCGTCCGCGAGCGCATGTCCATGATCAGCCCCGCGCTCGCCGTCTATGATGTTGTTGAGTCTGTTGCTCTCAGGGAGCTCAGCAAGGTACAGCTTGTTGACCAGAACAAGGGCTCCAAGGCCACAGGTACTCCCTTGAAGCAGGCCATTGAGAACTTTTACTTTACCGATGTTATTTCAAGGAGGTATGTCTTGCAACAGTCAACTCATTTCTTCAATATGAATACTAATGTATATGACAGCTCACCGACCATGGCCCGATGCTCTGCCGCCAAGGCCAGCGGTGACCCCAGAACAAACCTCATGGCCCCTGGCATGGAGGAAGATAGACCAATGGGTCAGATTGCTTACGGATCATAAAGGAGTGTCAAAACGGCTGTACCAAAATTTAAGAAGCATTTCCTTGCGTTTTACAATGTGGAAGCGGGTCTACTTTGTACATATAAAGATGGTAGAATTAGTGGCGACAGGTAGATAAACCTTGAAGAGACGGTGAACTTCTTTTTTTTTATTCTCGAATTACTAAAACATCCTGCTAGTTTTGACCACCTTGCCAACATGCCCCTCCTCTCAGTACTTGGAAGTCTTCTTCAAGATTGACTTGGGTCGTTGCCTCGACATGCTAGCCGGTCCTGTCGGCGCCGACTTTGGCGCAGCTGATGCGCTCCCTTTCGGCCTCGGCGGCACGCCAGGCTTGCTCTTTCTCGGAGATGCTGTCGACGAAGAAGACCTGGACGCAGCTGGTGCGCTCGCGGGCGGCCGCGACGGCAGGTCCGGCCGGCTCCTGGCCTGAAGCTCGCCGTCTGCCAAACGTTTTCTGTCCTTGTTTCTGTCCGCAGGCCTCTGACCGCCACTGCCATCACCATGGTAGCTGCCGCTGCCGCTTTTCCTCGTCTCGCCGCCGTGGGCGCGCGGTCCCCGTGCGGGTCGGTCCTAGCCAACCTCGCGCGGCGGCACCCGGCCCTTTTGCTGCGCGATCTCCTTGTCCAGCGCGCGCCGTCGCATCTCCCTCCGCGGGGCGATGTGCGTCTCGTAGCTGCGCAGCTCGTGCGTGGCCATGCCAACGATGTTGAGGGCCTCGCGCGCGGCCAGCTCCCGCGGCGAGGCGATCGGACGGTGCTTGAAGCTCGGCTCCTGCACACCACCAATGACATCTCTCGGCTCTTGTTGAAGTCCACCGCCGCTTCCGCTTCCGCCCTTCAGGATCTGCGCGACGCTACGGGACTGCGGCGCGGGCTGTTGCGCGCGGGGCGCGGGCGCGGCCATGCTGGCCAGCATGCGTTCGAGGTCCGCCTCGGTTGCCGACCACCCGCTGCGCCGCTCGCTGTTGCTGCTCGTGCACCCCTGCTGCTGCTGCGCGAGAGGCGGCTCTTGCGCGGCGGCTTGCTGCATGAGGCGCGCGGTTTCGCGGCGAAATAACGTGAGAATGTTGACGCGCACGGCGGCGGCGTGGCGGTTGCACTGCGAGAGCGCTTGCCGCATGTGCTCGACGCGGTTCGTTTCCGCGAGCGCGGCGAATCGCTGCAGGTGTTCCTCGCTGGGCATGATCTTGGCCACGGGCACAAATATGGCTGGCGCGATGGACCGCAGCCGCGGGATGGGTGGCGCTTCTGCTGCTACCGATGCGGTGGCGCCGGAGGCTGTTGTTGGTGACTGCTCTGATGTGTTACCCATGATAACGTCGCCGTCGGCGTCAGGGACGGAGCCGCGACGGCTCGAACCGCAGTCAACATTGCGTTTGCCAGGGGATGATGGTGTTCGGGGGGGCTGCTTGGCAGGGGAAGAGGGCGAGTGGGCGCGGCGTATGACTTTGGGCGCTGTTGGGGCGCTGGAAGCAGGACCTGGCATGGTGGGTTGGCCTGTGGGCTGAGCTTGCGCTCCCAGCATGCAGCATGCAGCACAAAGATGGGAGGAAGAAGAGGTTCAGTGTTGCTGGATGTGAGCAAGAGAATCAGGGGACAAGAGAAATTCAATCGATCGAGTCAAACAAGGCTGTGTTGGGTGCGTTTGTCGCATGCATGTGACCCAGATTGATTATGCATGCTGGGCGTTTGCATCTGCACGAGGCGGGCTTTCCATAATAAGGTAGATGGCGGCGCTTGCATTGATTCGTGAGCAAGCTGCAAGATACTACAAGGCCAGGTGTTAGACGAGAAAATCAAATGTTTATGCTTGCTGCCTATATAACTTGCCCTTCCAGTGGTATCTAGTACAAATAAAACTCCCCATCGTGACTTCCAGGCCCGTTGTTCGTACAAATATGGATCGCTAAATCGAGGTATGCAGCCGGCAACATAAGATGGTGGTATTGCTGCGAATGGTGGGGTCGTTTCCTGGGTAATTTCGAGGCCAACCATGATGTTGTCAGCCCTACGTTCCGTCGCACGACTTGCAGTCGTGTAGCAATGGCTGCTCGTGTATCTCAGGAGGCGTAGATCTTCCGGCGCGCACCGTATACAGGCTCCCGTAACCCTGGGCTAGGGCTTGCCGGTATGAGCTACAACTGCAATATCATGTACAATCCAGCCACTATTACCCCTCTCACCTCGGGGGGACAATATTTCTCACGTATTCTCGTATGAGAGTGAGTGCTGCACGCACGAGGTCCTCTAGACGGCGATCCTTGCGCCTCCTCATCCAGACTAAGATGAGAGACAGAATCACGCAGTCGATAAGAAGGTGCTTCATGATGGACCAGACTAGCCAGCCAAGCCATGATGGAAAGCTGCGGTCCTTCTTCGACCTCCACTCCCGGCCGGTCGAAATCTGCTCCCGCATGGCAGCCACTTCGGCGGATAGCTTGGTGATGGCGCGTTCCATTCTCCGCTGTGACCGACCGCTTCCGACGCTGACGTCATGGCCCATTTCGCGGTCTTCGAGATCCGTCTGCCGTTGCGATCGTAGCTCGGCTTCGTCTTGCTCGCTCATGGGACTTAGCATCTTCATGGGCCCATCGCTGCCGCTCATTGGTTGTGTGAAGCGTCGGGGTGGCGCCGCAGCTTGTGGCGAAGAATCGGTGGCGCTGGGACTGTTGTGCTTGATTTGGTTCCAGACAAACTCGAGTTCTGATACCAGCTCTCTTCCGTCTCTGTTGGCACTTTCGTTAGTCCAATTGGATTCCAAGGGGCATCATGCCGGGTTCTCGAGGGGCGCCTCACGCTGTCGTTGCATATCTGTGCATAGTTTCAATGAGAGCCTCTATGTAGCGTCTCTTTGCTTCGATACGGCTGATGCCCTTTTGACAATTCCATGCATCCCATTTGTCGCGTTCCCGTTGCAGCTCCTCTGTGGTCAGCCCGGTCCCGGCCATCGGCTGCTCCATGACGCCGTCCACATCGCCCTCCATTGCCTGCTTGTAAAGTCCATATAGCCTGAGTCGTTCAGAGGGTGGCGGCCGCGACGCTCCCGTCTTGGGAATCTTCTTGACCGTGTTGAGGGCATGGACAAAGACCCGATCTGTGTTGATTGGTTAGTTCAGCTGATGGCGATGGATGTGCACGACACGATGCGCGAGGATCGCGGCTAAGCCGACATACCTACAGAGTCCGCCATGGTGATGAGGGACGCCAAATGCGATTATAAGGAGATGATGACGCGATCAATTCAGTGCAGTCGCGAGGGCTCGCGGTGCTGACATTGACGGCCAGCTGGATCAGGTAGGTACCTATTTACCGGGACCTCGGAACGGGCGTGCTAATGGCGTCAGGACCCCGCCGAGGGATAACAACACGGCTAAAGGGAGGGCGGGAGCGGAGCAGAAAAGGCAGACAGCCAGAGCAATGGACGTAAATATGGAAGCAAACAGGGGGGAGAGGAGAACAAATGAAGATATGAAGCCGGGGAATTATGATGGAGAAGGAAAGCACGTCGAGATCTGGTGTGAGAGGAAAGCAAACCCACGCAGCTCTGATATGCGGTGGCCCGCTGGGGACGGAGCTCCAGACCTTAATTACTGGTAACGTTAGCAGGTTGCCACCCCCAGAGCAGGCTTGCGGGCTTGTCGAGTTGTGCCTCGGCGAGTCTGAGTTGCGCCGATGGCCTGGCCCACCCTTTAATTGCCTAATAAATGATGATTGATATCCCCCCTCGCATGCGACAGCTGCCCACTCAAACCACTCAAGTCGCTATTACGGCGCCTCAAGCCTGCTCCAATAGCGGACCTTTGTCCGTCTTGCGGCGGGGTACAGTTGTGTACCTAGAATTCGTCTTTTAGGTGGGTGTTGGTCTTTTAGCGCTTCTGCCATCCCAAAGCGGCACCATCGCTGGCCTGCAAAGCTGGCTACCAAGTTGCGGTACAAACACGTGAAACCCGATGCTTGGATTACTTTGACCAGCTCGTGAAGCTCGCCATCTTACAGGCATTGCATTATCGCTTTATAGTTCTGGATGCTACATTACAGACCTCAAGGAAGAAGACAAGTCAGGTTTGTCAGGTATCGAACCAAATGAAAAAAAGCGAGATTGATCCAACACTCAACAAGTGTACATGTGCCATGGTTGGTCTCTTAACCTGCCATTGACCTAACCTGTTACACCGCATCGCCTTTTGCCTCCAGAAACGCTTTCTTCTTGCTCTCGTACACCTTCATCAGCTTCTTGTTTTCCATGACTCCCGCCGCAGCTTTTTGACCAGCCTCCTTGATGCTCAGGGCAGACCCTACACCTAAAAGCTTGCCGGACTCGCCCCAGCCATCCAAGTAGACACCGACAGTAAACAGCTCCTGACCCAAATGCTTGTCTCTTTTATTGGACTCTATCTTCTCGTATCGTAACGTGATTCCCTTGATTACGATCCTCGAACTCAGTTCCTCTTTTGGCGTTCGCTCGCGCTGTGTGTTTTCGGTCTTCGCCGCCAGCGTCTGGCCCCGTTCTGCCTTTTGCACGTCTTCAATAAGGGACCGACCCCAGAGTGCCTTTAACCAACTCATTGTCGTCTCGATGCCATTTGCAGGATCTGAGAGAATCACTGCCGCGACATACGCCTCAAACATGTCGCTCTGGGTCTTCAGCAAGTCCTTGTCTCTAGAGCTGCCCCTGCTTGGTTTCTTCTGATTGATAACATCGTTTGGTAGTCTGGCCCGTGCCTCCAAACCGTATTCTCGGAAATATGATGCCAGTGTGGTGTTTCGAATGAGCCTCTCTCGAATCTGGGAGCAACGACCAGAAGGTAACTGCAGGAATGTTTTGTCGATGAGAGCAGTCGCGAAAAGTTCCAGGTATGCGTCTCCTAGCCATTCCAGCCTCTCATATTGCTGATCCGGCCTGCTTCCGGGAACCGAGCCGGGATGCGTAAAGGCTAGCTCCTCGAGCACTTTGTCCTTGACTGCTGGTAGCGGTGGCAGCTCTCGTGACATTTCGGATGAGCGCCAAGGTGTCGCATAATCCATAGAAGGAATCCGTAAATTTGATTCCAACGAGATGGAAGTTTTTACGGCATCTGAACTTGAATCCCGTGTTTTGGAGAGTAGCTGCAGCTGTGGTGCAATGCTGTCGCTGAGCTCCGCAAGATCCCTTCTCGCTGCCAACAGTTCTGCATCTTGACTACGCCTTTCGTTGACGCTGTCGCGGCACCTTTTCAGTTTCTGTAGAGCGAATATGATGTTGTCTGCACTATCCGCCAATTTCTCCAGCGCAATGAATTCTGCATCCGAAAGTTGACCGTCCCTTAGATCTTGCGTCTGCTGTCTTTTGACTGCTGCATTCGATGTGTCGCTGGTGTCGGCGCCCTCAGAAGACAAACACCGTTTCGCCATGGTTGAGTTCTATCTGTGGAGAGTTGAGAGAAAATGTGTCATCTCGACTCATGCGACTGAGTACTCAAAGAAAAAAATGGCTGGAAGAGATGTGCATCTGAAGTCGCGATATGAAGTGGGTCTGAGATACAACCACTGGCCAATCAACACCCAATACTTACTCACGCTGCTTGTCTTCTGCGATCCTAGAGACTTCATGGCATCTTTCGGTCCTTTCGCAACGACATATCTGCAACACACAGTCCACGATGAGTGTCCCCCGCGCACGGGTAGTAGATCTTATGAAGGTAAAGAAGCGCCGTCATGCGAAACGGCCGCAGATTGACTAATTATTTCAGGCACAATGCAAAGTCTTTGCGACCACTTTCAACCCTGAACGAACGCGACTGGGCAACAAAGTTCTGCGCCAACGCCTACGCGGGCCCGCGATGGCCGCCTACTACCCCCGGAAGATTGTCACAATCAAGGATGTCAAGGCTGAATTCGGTCCCGAGCTCGATACGTGGGATCCGGACGAGGAGGCCCGTTTCGAGTACATTGAAGAGTGGGTGTCCAGCGACTGCGGTCTGGCGCTGCATAATTGCTAACCTCCTACAAATAGACTCAAGGCTCGTGGAAAGAGTAACCCGAAGAAGAAGTCGGCGCCTGCGGCTGCTGGTAAGTGCATTGTCGATGAACTTTCTTTCTTGCGAACCTTTGCTAAACCCGTTTCCAGCACCAGCCAAGGGCAAAAAGAAATAGAATGCGCCAATCAAGTAGGACGACCAGCGAATTTACCAGCGAATACATATAAAAGATTTACAGCATGGCAGAAAAAGCTAAAGCTGAATCACTCGGTTCGCGCAAGCAAGCAACAGTGCTTGAAGCGTTGTAGCAATTACTGTACCAATACTTTTGATAGAAGCCCTCATATACTCGAATCGGCCCGATATTATAGCTGTGGGATTCGTGGAACGATTCAAAAACTCTCATGATGCCCGGTTTTGCGTTTGCTAGGCGGTGTGAAAAGTGAAAACAGTTACTCTGTCAGCCGTGCAATTGGGAATTGAATAGGCCGTGCAAACGCATCGGTGCGTACTTCGTCGCTGGGACGACCTTGCCAAGTACCTACCAAAGGTCCAAGTTCACAGCTTTCCTGATTGAGGCAACTTGGCCCTTTTTTCTGGCTGATAATTGCCTACCTAGGTGAATTGACCTGCAGCATTTGCACCAGCTGCATTAGCGAATGCACCTCGCTCGCTACACCTGACGGCATCTGACGGCACCTGCCACGGCCGAAGCCGGCTGTTCTTTCGAGCGACTACCTACCTTACCGACCGGCAACTGTCGCCCCTTGCAGATGCTAAGTGCTTTTTGCATTTTCTTCCTCCTTGTGCTCCAGGCTCTTCTTCTCCCGTTACCTCCAGCTACACCCATGCATGCAGCAGTCCCGTTTTGCATTTTGTCTTCTTTTCACGAATGCGTGTTCATCATCATTTTTGCTAAAGCCACACGCAAGTCTTGTCGTGAATAGTCACGGGCTCGATTCTTTTGTTTGTGTCCCCCTTGGCGGCTTCTCATGTCTGCACCTGTCTCCAGCGGTTCGACACCCCAGCGGTCCCTACCATCTTCGCTTGGGCCGTCCCCTCAAGAGGCTATCGGGACATCCACCAATTCACCACCATTTGGGAACAGGTCGACTGCTGTTAGATAATCCCTCCTGAGAATGTACCATTCTCCTGCCATGCTGACATATGCTTCTAGAATGGCTCTCGTTACCTGGCAGCTCCGAAACTAGTCAAGGCGCTCTCGACTTCCAAACTTGCCAATAACCTTGAACCAAAGGTGAGCATTAGCGTCAACTCTAGATTGCAGCATCAAAAATCAGGATCTAACCACAATATGGCCAGATGGCAACGGAAGACGGTGCTGTCAAAGACACATACCCTATGGATAAGTTGCTGGCCAAGCTTTCCGAACAGCAAGCCACGCTGAACCAACAGTCCACTCAGCACAAGGCCATGGGGGGGCAGTCCTCGTCTTTTGCAGAGCTCGGATCTTCCATCAATTCACTTCCAATGACCCCTGCGACTGAGGCCTTCCACACAACTGCCCCCACAACTCGCCCAACCAGTGCCACTATAGACGAGGCACGGCTTGATGTGAATGAAGTGCTGCGTCTCAAGCTGCAACTTGCACAAGCCCAGAACCAAATCTCGAAACTTGATCAAGAACTTGCGCAATCACGAACGAGCGAGCCCGATTCCACTACTTCGGGCTCAGCGGCTGGCAGACGATCCGCTCCAGCCTCCCGTGACAGCCCTTGGGCCATCACCGAGGACTCTCATTCCGACACAAGCGATACATTGTCTGCATCTGCCTTTAGCCGGACAAGAGGAATTTGGGGCCAGCCAAAAGCTTCTTTCAGTCACAACACCAGCCAATCGAGCGTTGCGGATCCTTCGCCTACGAGTTGGTTGGGAGGTCGTGCAGCGCAGCCTTTCGCTGATCCTGGTGTGCCTTTTCCTGTCACAGATGGTTTCCGAGACCGTTTGACCCAAGAATCTGACATGATGAGCCGCCCTGGAAATAATCGACGTGGGACCCGGTACGACAGTCGGGGAGTGCCTTCTGGTTACATCACGGCACACGGCCCGGGTGGGAACTTTTTTGACTCGATGGGTAGTACCATGAATGGCCCAGCCATGAATATGAGCCACCCACAGGCAGGCTCTGCCATGGCCATGTATCCGCAGTATCAGCAGCAGGCAGCTGGCACAGCACTGTCCCCCCATGCATCCGAGTTTACTTCAAAAGCTGGATGGAAAAATGAGGTACGCACGTCGCCACAGCTGTCCAGGCTTCACTAACACGCCTCAGATGACTCTTTCGGAAGGACCTACGTATCTACCTCCTACCGAGCCACTCAACTATCGTCGGTTACTCGATCGCAACGTCAACTGCAATTAGAAGTACATCGTTGACAAGATTGTCTGCAATAACGATCAGCAAGCTTCCATTTTCTTACAACAAAAGCTCAAAGTGGGCACGCCTGAGCAGAAATACGAGATAGTCGAAGCCATCGTCGCTCAGGCCTACCCGCTCATGGTTAACCGATTTGGAAATTTTCTAGTTCAGCGTTGTTTTGAGCATGGCACCCCAGAGCAGGTCATCAAAATTGCCGAGGCCATACGTGGCAACACTCTCAGTCTTTCCATGGACCCCTTTGGCTGCCATGTTGTGCAAAAGGCTTTTGATTCGGTTCCCGAGAACTACAAAGCAATCATGGTTCATGAGCTGCTTCGCAGAATTCCCGAGACTGTCATCCATCGATATGCATGCCATGTTTGGCAGAAGCTGTTTGAGCTACGTTGGACCGAATCCCCCCCACAAATCATGACCTATGTCAACGAAGCTCTCCGTGGCATGTGGCACGAAGTTGCATTGGGCGAGACTGGAAGCTTGGTAGTCCAGAATATATTCGAAAACTGCCTCGAAGAAGACAAGGTTAGTCGCAGCCGCATACCCGGTGAAACAAACTGACGTCACTAACACGGATCATAGCGCCCGTGCATTGAGGAGGTGTTGGCGAACATTGATATTGTTGCCCACGGTCAGTTCGGAAACTGGTGCATTCAGCATGTATGCGAGCACGGCGGTCCTCCCGACCGAAGCCGGGCGATCGATCACGTTATCCGCTATGCATCCGAATATTCGACGGACCAATTCGCATCAAAGGTTGTGGAAAAGTGCCTCAAGATCGGAGGTACGGATTTCCTCGGTCGCTACTTGGATCGTGTGTGCGAAGGACGCCGTGACAGAACCCGAATTCCCCTGATTGACATTGCCAGCGATCAATATGGCAATTATCTGATCCAATGGATTTTGAATAATGCAACACCACAGCACCGGGAAATGGTAGCGGCACATATTCGCAAGCACATGGTGTCTCTTCGAGGCTCCAAATTTGGCTCGCGAGTTGGGATGCTTTGCACCAACCATGCAGTGACGACGCGGCCAGGACACGGAAGCGGGCCAAGCATTCCAGGTCGGTTGCCCGGCCCGAGATATGGCACAAACTACAGATAACGAGAGCAGCTTATTTAATGGGTGTCGAGGCTAGCTATGGCGTGTTTATGCAACTAGCAGAATGTCATGATATTGTTGACCCAGTGGGCGGATCAAGGACACCCTCATCTCAAGTACGGACAAACTTTTCATGTCGAAATGCCCGAAGGATAAGATTTTGTCAATTTCTTCTTAACAATATTTTCCCACGAAGTTAGATTACAGATCAAACGTCATCCTATGCTCAGTAAGCTACAGCTTGGCTGGGTGCATTGGACACATTATGGTTATGAATTTTGCAATATGGTGGGAGGGGGGCAGCTTGCTGCGAAGCAGGCGCAATGATTATTTGGGGAGAGGTCTGACGTAGTGACTATCGAGGCGAAGCACTATTGATAGTCTGTCCTATGCGGAACGCGCAAAAGTTGATAGAGATAGTGACCCTTTTATCATTGGTGGATATGAGATAGAGAACAGAAGGAGGCTCGTGAAGTGTATCTTAGCAAATGCATTATTGTATGACTATTTACATTGACGAAGACTGTGGTTGAGTGTGAATGCAAGATACATGTGAGGATGAATTCATTGACGGCTGAAATGCAACGACGCCGGGATGAAAGTAGGTACCAATAAGCCGGAAATGCGGTTTCTAAACAGTTTCTGCTTGTTGTTGCTCGGAAGCTGCCGGCTCGACTGGAGGGAAATCCGTGTCCAGAGCAGCTAACCTATAAGAATCGTCAGAGGGAGTAGGGTCATTCTTTTCCCATGGCTTGCGAGGTGCTGTACGAGCTCCGATGGGTTTGACAGCCTTGCGCATGTTAGCCTTTCATTGAATCGATCCTTTCTGCTCTTGCAGGGACTGCAGACATACTGGGTCTCTGATGACGGTATTTGGAATCTGACGGATACCGGGCACTTCCTTGCCCTCCTGGAGCAGCTTTATCATCTCGGCAAAAGCCATTGGATACGCGGGCTGATCTCCAGCGGCCGCGGCCGCGGCCGCGCGATCAACGTACAGCTCTGCCTTGGGAGCAGCCTTTTGCCAGTCAAGCAATGGTGACGCTGCCGCCGTGCCGTTGCTGCTGTCGGTCAGATACTCTGGCGGGAGTATGCTGGGCGGGGCGTGGTCCCGGTGCGAAGCGAGCCAGGCTTGATAGGCGGCAAAGTCGATGCCGACGCCGACACGCTGGGAATAGTAAAAAATGCGGGCGTGGACGGCCATGTCGGCGGGCGAGCCCTGCTGGTTTGGCGAGTTGGGGTCGCCGAGGATGGCGTGAAGGCCAGACTGCGGCCCGCGGGGGATTCTGTGTCAATAGAGAGCATCTGGTCCCCGAGAAGGGGAAGTGGAGGAGGGCAGCAGAATTACCATAAATGCCTTATCTTTGGTCCATGGATACGAGTCAAAGGCGCGAAATACAGCGTCTTGGTCTGTGAGGGAGCGGATGCCCCGGGCGCCTGATAGGTGCTCGGCGGCCATGGCGCGTGAGGTTATGAGGATGGGAGGTGTCGGCGATGATGGTCGCCTCGCGCAGGAACACGGGCGAGAAACTGGGTATGAATACAAGAAGCGCTAGTAATGATGTTGAGAGTTAAAAAATGTAATGAGAGAAGAATGAAAGGGTTACGGTGGCATCTGTAAGGGTATAAAGGCGGGCATGTGAAGGACAAGGAATTTCAAGGCTCAAATGAAACGGCGTTGATGAGGTTGTTGATGGTTTGGGGCCCACAAACGACTGTGGAGAGAGGGCTGCTTTCAGGTACCAGTTGAGGTGCGGTGCGGGTGCATAACGTCGCCCACGGGAGTATAGAACGAACCCTACTGTTAATAGAATAACTTAGTAGCGCTAATTCTTTAATAGTATGGTTAGATCTATTAGGCTTATAACCTTATAGGTATATATTACTTTTAAACTATATATAAGTTATAGACTTACTCTAGTATATATAGAAGTTAAAGTTAGGCTATTTATAATAAAAAGAGATTAGTTATAATA
>JAPFSE010000555.1:0-36920 GCA_030777785.1 Beauveria caledonica | reverse complement strand
GATCCCGTGGTCTAGTTGGTTATGGCATCTCGTTAACACCGAGAAGGTCCCCGGTTCAAGCCCGGGCGGGATCACACTTTTTTGCGCCTGAGTCGTATTTTCAGTTCTTCGTACAACGGATACTTTTTACATTGTCCTCTAATCCCTATCGTCTTGTGCTCTTCTTGCTATCTGTGTTCATTAATTTGTGTTGTCGCCACCTCGGACAGTCAAGGCAGTGCCATCCAGGCGGCTCATGTAGTACGCAAGTCTGTATTGATAACCAGGTCGTCTCGTCCCTTCAAATGCACAACTACGGTCAATCCATCTATTCCAGCATCGTCACATTCATGTTCTCGCTCCATATCCGCGTCGCTAGGGTCGCAGGTTTCCAGTTCAGAGCGCAGTTGATCAACTTCGGTACTTAGATCCATAAATCTGTCTCTCCAGTGGCAGGAGTGTTTGTCGCGAGGTTTCCCTCCTCCCGGTGCTTTCATGATGCTTGGGAGCCTGCCGTCTCTTGGGGGCAGTGTCGTAGCTCTAGGTCTACTCGAAGCTGCTGGGTCAGGTTGATGCCGCTGTTCCAGCCTTCCTGGATTGCCGGTCTCGGAAACGCGGCAGTTCCTTGTCAATAAGCTCTCGACCTGCTTCAGACTACCTCGAGAAATTTGCGAGCCTAAACTCGGACTCTTTGTCAAAGTTTGAATGTGGTCGCATTGTGAAAGAGGTTGATCATAAATTGATGACGCAATTATTTCACTCGGTCTCGCTGATATAGATCTGTTCCCATCGCAGTAGACACGATCTTGTTTTGATGTGTCCAGTGTCGAGCTGAGTGCCTGTGGTTGCCCTCGCTTCTCATTGGGCGAGATTTGCATGGTGCTCTGTCTCCTCACCTTCTTGAGGTTTGCAACCCACTCCGGTTTCGCTGTAGGCTTTCGGTAAACCTCTGGCTTCCCCACGGCTGGCTTCGACACCTTTCGCAGGACATCCCTTCCCCATGGCGTCTCATCTTCTTCTGTAATTAGCTTTTTATTCGATGACTCTGGAACTTGACGAAGCTTCGGCCAACTCTCGACTTCTGGTAATGGCTGGTGAGGGTGTGGTCGCATAAGACGGCGTCCTGCGTATGGGTCAGAAGACCTGGTCTTTAGCAAAATGGCGTCCATTACTTCTTTACTCCGGCGTGGTTGAAGAGCTGCGGGCCGCAGGTCCTCTTCAGCAGCCAAGTTTTCCGGTGATCTCATGTTAGATACAATGGTAACACGTGTCGCAGTGGAGCTTCCACTGTGTGATGATGAGTACGATTCTACATGGGCACCCGAAGCCGCTGCTACTGTTTGCCTTCTCGTGGTGGGCTGTCGGGCAATGCAGCAAATGCAGCGGCGTGCATGCTGCTTGAGAAAGAGACTTGAGAGAGTCTTGGCCCGAGGGACAGATCGAGAACTGGAGGGAGTTGTTTGAATCTGACTTTCATTGCTCCGTAAGTAGCTTTCGGCATCGTGGTTGTTTCGTCGGTCATCGGATCGATCACTGGGCTGCTGCGGAGCAATTGAAGAACTTGGCGCTTCAGAATCTCCAGTCGGCGTTTGCGAAGTATACGAGTCCTCTTCGGTGTCAGCAGTGCACCTTGGGCAGAAGGTATGGCCACAGGAGTCGCATGGCGCTTCGAACGAGATCCATTCGCCGCAGGAATGGCATACATGTGCTCGTGAGGACTCGTCTTGCACTCCGTCACCGTCGATCCAATAATCCGCATACTCCCCATGCGACGTTGGCCGTGCAGCTTCATCGCGACGCGATGTCGGGTTTGGCACTGTGTCATGGACGGGCCGGCTTGGCAGCTCCATCGCCGCAGCGGCCGGGAGGCTGTGGAGAACATCATAACTCTTGGATGCTCTTGGCCCGAGCATGGATCTCAAGTGGCTTGTCTGCCTCGCCATTAGCAAGTGGTCAGTACCAAGAGAGCTGTCGACTTTGTCCCGAGATCGAGGAGGAGTAGCATGCAGGAAAATTGTACTGCGCGATGCAGGTATCACGAAGCCATCCTTGCTTTTGCCGTCCCCGCCTTGACGCGAGTTGTTGCCATGGTTGTATCGAACGATGCTTCCGTTGTCGTCCGCAAGTGTCTTCAACTGCCCTAATCTCGTGGTGACGATTCCGATCGGAATGGTGGGCCGCCGTCTTCCAATGTCGGCCTGTTGTCTTTCTGGCGCTTCCTCTTGATGCGCATTTAGCGACTCCATGCTCTTCATATTCATGCGAGTAACGATAACTGCCCGTTGACGCTGGATTGGAGGGCATGAAAGGCGTTAGCAAGGTACACCGCTTGATCTGGACGGATATGAGGCACGTGTGGTTAGCCAAAGGGCAAGAAGGAGGGGTAGCGGCAACGCAAGAGCGGCGCAGCATAGTAGTAGCCGCAGAAACCTTGGGGACAATCACTATAGCAAATAAGTAAGGGTGGGGAAGAAAAGGAATTCAAGTTAACATTGGGTGGCACCGCGACAGGTATGAATTGTCTCGCAATGCGCTAATGCGTTGGGATATGATGTACAGATAGGCCTCCGCCAATACAACCAGTAGTCTATTTCACGTGGGCCTGGAGGGTCTCAAGAACCTACAGTCACTATGTTAGTATCCATTTCGTGGGATGATGTGCGCTTTCCGAGTCGCAACGAGACCGCGCATGGTGGTTCTGATAGCACGTACCTCGAGCTCAATCTTAGCCTCGGCAATATCCTGTTCGTTACCACTACCGCTAGCAATCTTCTGGGCCTCGGAAATCTGGTTGCGGATGGCCTCGGCACTGAAGTCCTCGAGAGGGTATGCCTCCGGAGCGTTGATGCTGAGGGCAGAGTCGGGTTGGACCGTGGCGAAACCTCCAGAAACTATTGCAAATTAGCAATCTTGTATCGTAAGGTGTTGCTTGTTGGCTAGTGAAATAATATAGTGCCATCGAATTGAGTAATTTCGCGGAGAACTGGACATACGGAAGAAGGACTTGGTGCTACCACTCTCCTCGACGACCTCGACGACACCAGGCTTAAGCTGCTCAATGGAAGGGACGTGGTTGGCGAGTACACCCATTTCACCAGACTCGGCGGGAAGGTTGACCTGGACGACGTTTTGCGACTGGAAGATGGTCTGGTTGAGGTAATTAGCATGCGTTGCTGTAAATTCTCGCACGACGGCGCTCCGAGACGGCCGGCAAAAACAGTTTCGGCGCGCGCAATTGGGTCGCAAAAATGGCTCAATCGGTTCATATTGTGCTTCGGCGGCGATTCGAGGAAGGTAGATCATACCTGGTGAGGCAGAGACAGGCTCAGCTTGATCTGTTCGCAAGTTAGCCTTGATGGACGAGCACAGAAACGGGGGCTGCGTTCGCACCTTGTCGGGGATGGCCTCGGCGTAGCCTCTGCGCTGGACGGCCATGCGCATGGCAACGGGGCGAGCACGAATAGCCGCGCGGGCAATGCGGAGGGAGTTCATGACGGGCTGGCGGAATAATTGGGATCGAGAGGATGAGGTGCTCAACAATGAGGGCCTGGGCATGAATCTTGGCCAGAGCAGAGCGAACAAATTCGGCTAGCGGGATGTTCCGGCTCCAGGTCACATGAAAAAGCACGTGACTTGCCGTGTCTCGAGAGCCGAAGACCACGCCAGGCTTACACTCGACGCTGCCATCATTCATTTTCAGCACAAGGCATGCAAGGCTCGTTGTAGTATTTTATCTCGCATTATATATTGCGAATATCGGGCGTGGTCTACTGCCTCAGGCGAAGCATCGTACTACTTACGACTTGGTCTGGCTTGCTGTGAGCTGCCTACCCTAGACTTCACTTTGCCGTATATGTCGAGCTCCTCGCGCATGCATTTACTCATGATCTGACCCGGTAAGATGACAGGTTCCTGTCATTGTGCAGTTCTGGCTGGGGAGAGCAACAAATTTTTCTGTAAAATACATATGGCGAGTGTTGTTGGGTAAACCGCTGCTGGTACGTTATTACGTCAATATTGGAGCAAAGGACTTACACTGTCTTTTAGTCACTGCGTAGTCACAGCCTCAGGATAAAAACCCAGCAATGAATTTCGATCCGAGCCGGTGCTACGCGGAGCGGAGAGCCCGCGGAACTTATGTGCAGTGACTTTCTAAGCATGCAATGCATTAGGTGATGCAGCTTGTTGACCTATACAGAGGCAGCGAGTGCGCTTGAACGCCTTTTTTCTTTCAAATCCTTCAAAGCCTCTCTCCATTCGAGCGATGAGTTGTGCCGTGGCACGCCGAGACATCAACTCTGCACTCCACAATCCACCGATAGATAAATCGAAAGCTGACCAGATGAGTGCTGATGTTTGACGACGGAGCGGGAAGATAGAATTGCCAAGTCGAATCATGCACGGGTTGGCTCAATAAACACAGCCTTATTGTACCGCTCTGCATCTGATCAGCCAAATATTAAGCCAAAGTTATGCATATAGGTGCCTTTTATGGCTCTTTAGCATCGACAGCCTGAGAAACGTCAAACATCATTTGGCTTGCCATCAAAGAATGTACTCATCTTGATTTCAGCTCTGACAGGTCGTCTTTCCCCGTCGTTTACACATCACACCCTCACAAGGATATCCGAGGCAGGCTCTGCAATGAAGAAAGAGCGGCACCAGCTATACACGAACAGAGAGATGGAATATTTATAGGCCCAGAGTGCGTCACAAATCCCAGGAAGTGCCAGGAAACAACACAATCCTTCAATCTCATCCTTTCAAGTGACAAGATCTCTTCTGGACTTTGACTGTCAGTTCTTGTTCCGTTCCTCTTCTGCACACACGCTATATCTTGTTCTAACACCCCCCAACTCTTAGCAGCCCCCGTGGAAACATCGAACTCTCCAAGATGAAGACTGAGCCGTGCAAAACTGTTGTTGGACTCGTGCTCCTTGCCGGGCAGGTCCTGACCTCGCCCCTCGAGCAGCAGCACCCCAGAGCCGTAATGGAGCCCCTGTCGGCCTGCGATCAGGGCAATTGCCCCGACAGCCGGTTCGGCCTCGACCTGCTGAGCGAGAAGTCCCTATTCGGCTGGGACTACAAGCTCAGATGTAAAGGTCATTGTGGCTGCTCTACGTATGGTACCTCAGAGGACGGCTGCGCTGTCTTGTACGCCTGTGGCGTGTATCATCGCGTGTGTCTCGACTGGCGCAGCCGCCGCGGGCACTGGATTGACAGCAACGGCTACAAAACTTGCTACTCCATCGACCATGGCTACGTTTGTGCGAAAGAAAAGTGGGAGGCATGGCCGTCGGCTGAGGTTGCGTGCACCTGGTAGAGGAGTACGAAGGGCCGGTCGTGCAACCTGGCCAGCTTCGTTGGATGAAGATCTTGTCTGCAACACGATTGTGATGGCGGTGCGCTTTTCGTTCCTGCAACTGGGCCTTTGTGCTATATGATTTCATAAAAATGTACAAGTCGGAACGAATAAACCCCGCTATGAATATTCTTTGGCTAAGTATATTGGACGTCTAAAGGACGGGTATAAAAGACATCCGCGAAAGATGGGACAAACGCCGAGTGAAACATATCCCTACTCTGATTTTAGAAATATGAACTTAGCCCCAGTGCTCTTCTTTATAGCCTGAATCTCGTCAACATTTCATTACACATCTTTCCCACCTCACTATCTATGCCCCCCCTCAGGGTTAGTTGAATACGCGGCCAATATCAGTAGCAGACCACAAAGGACCAGACGCGATACTCGTCCTGGCGACTTGGTCACTGCAAACTGGGCTCATCACCATCATCATAATTATTATTACTACTATTATTAGCTTGGAGAGCAGAGTCGATCGTGGATCCACACCCCCATGACGGGCGACACGCTGGCAAGCCCGCAATTGAGCTTGGCGATGGAGGTTTCTCTACGTAACTCGACGGAATTCGAGGGTTTCGGGTCTATCCACAGCAAGCGAGTGTGTGGAAGCGGATTGGCAGGTGCACGCGTTGCATTGAGTGGCATAGAGATTGAGAGTACATAAGGCGCAAGCACAATGTCGGGCAAAGCCATGGGTCTATTGACGGCGGCGGCGTTGAGGCTGCATCACTGCATTTCACTGGCAGAGGGCCTCGGCTGCGCCGCTCACCACAGCTGAGGTTGCACAGCAGCGTGACAGCGCATGGAATGGCTGGCGCTGCTGATATTGGGGATGGAGAGAGGAAAGAAGAGCGATGCCGCCACGGCAATCGCGAAGAAGGAGGGGCGGAGGAGGAGGGGAAACGCCATCCAAGACGGGATGTGAGGACATGGGAGCGAGTATTGGGAGAACGGACTCTTGTCCATATGACCCTAATAAAGACAAGAGGGGACAAGCCGTGGACGGTGGTGAATTGCGCCCTGGCGCTTTTGCTACGCAAGTTCCGAATTACGAACTAGCGATAACTGCCACTGGCCAGTCGTCTGTACGGTGCATGAGTGTCGCAGCTGATCACTTGTCTCTTTTTGCCCGTACTGGTATTATGCATGCCGTGGCTTTGTGGCGGGACGGAGCAGCGATAGAAAGTTCCCCGAGGAGCGGTTCAAACAACGGCTTGGCCGTTTCTGACACGAATAGGCAAGGAAGCTGTGCAAAGCTGCATGCCACCACCAACTGGCCAACTGCATCAGAGGGTCTTGAGACTTCAGCTACCATGTGTGCATACGAGGCTGCGTGGCTGCACACCACCAACAGACAAAAGGGAGTGAAGCGGCCTGAGACGTGCTCGACGCAGGATGGCTTGCAAGAGACAGGATTGGCGAATAGCAGACGACACTGGTAGCGGTGCATGCGGGTAGTGCATTAGTGGGAGCATTGCGTCGATTTGCTGGTGTAAGCCACGATTCGCGCATGCGCTCTTTTGCTCCTTAGCAGCGCTGGCTCAAGCTGACACAGGCAGGATTGACGGGCCAAGCTACCTAGGTAGCCTTTTACACTGCCGTGCGACAAAGTCAATGCTCTAAAACGCGACGCCAGAAACATGAACCAAGAACGCGGGACTGCAACAGGCTATCAGAAACAATAGGTCCGCACGAGAGAAGAAATTATGCGCGGGAAGCGGCAGCGGAGCAGTCAACTGACCGGTCGGTCGGGGGACATGTTTGCAAAGGCAAGCCACTGTATTTATTGAATTGCCTGCCGAGGGTGCCAGTACAGTGCCAATGTCCAATGTCTCGCCCTGACGACAGCCAACCAGTTCAAACTGTAGCTTCAGGACCAAGCGCAGAAGAAAACGTCGACATTTTTGTCTAATCGGTTTCTCAACGCGACGGGCCCTAGGTACTTCTAGGATTGTGGCCTAGACCGAGGAAGTTAGGGCTCGGCCGATGCAAGAAAAAGACGCATCCAGAAAAGCAAAGACTAGTCAAAGTCAACTACGGATACGGAGTACAGTGAGTGATATCCACTCGGAAATTTGATTCATCGTACACAGAGGACTCGAATGGGCTAGCACGACATGTTTGCATTGCGGTTCGTTCTTTTGTTTTTTTTTTTATCATAAAACAACGCGTCGTTGATAGAAGCGAAAGATGAGCAGCGCACAGTGCGGGGAAACGGGACGTGGCAGGCTGGCAGCCTCTTGTACCTTGCGAAGTAACTCCGTACTCAGTACGGAGTACATGTCTCACCGATATCGTTACCTTATACTCCGTAGTCAGGTCTTCCTTCACCTTGCTTGGGGTTGCACAGCATGTTCTTGGCTGCAAATGTCACGCCGCCAACAAATGCTGCCAAGAACCCCCCGAGTAATCCAGTGGTATTTCCAGACCCGACAAAGAAAGGGAAAAAAAAAAGGAAGATAGTTTGAGGGAGAGCCGTCTTGACCTTTTAGGCACTATTTACTATTACAAGTTATGTTGAGAGTCATGATGCAAAGCCATCGTAATCCATGTTCGCCTTTTTTGCTCACTGTGACCAAAAAGAAGTGTCCAAGAGAAAGCGTGATAGTCAGGTGAGCAGGTCTTCATGTAGCAGGCTACCAGCCAGCCAAGCCCAATACTACCCAAATTGTTAGACGTGGCAACATTCAGCCCCGACTCTCTCACTACCCAGTTTGCCAGTGTTGCCAGTATGACTGAGAATCATGACACTATTTGGTCAGATTTAACGATGATTCTACAGCAGCATCGGATGTTTAGGGCTTCTCTTCCCATACTAAAACCCGAACCCGCTTCCTATTTGACCCTCCATATTCATTCCTGCTAGTGGCACGCGAAAAAACGCCCAAAGTGTCAGATCGAGCTTGGCAAACTCTCTCTCTCTCTCTCTCTCTCTCTCTCTGCTCCATCGCATTTCGTCATGGGGATTCGCTGACTTTTCCTGGTGGTGCACCCCTCTTTCCGACAAACCTTGTTCACCGCTGGAGTGACGTCGTGAGACCCCTGTTGCAGCCGTCTCACACCACACACTTCTCGCCTCACTAAAGTGAGCAACCGTCTTCTTGTTGTGGAATTGGTATAATGCGCTGGAACCACTCACCATGAAATGCCACATCGAGCAACCGCGCTGCGTAGTGCCGCACACCTCTTCCGCTACGGGCCAATCTCCATTGCGACTGAGTCTCCATCATGTTTTCCCCGGTCGACGTCGGTGACATTGCTTCTTCTTTGGGACCTGTTTCCAAACTTTATCACGAGCTCCAAGTATATTCGAGAGCAAAAAGGGGTTCAGTTGTCTATCCCTGTAAAGCAATACCTTTTTTGACCCTGGCATCGACTATTTCACCTTGATGTTATGCTTGGTTCAAGGTATGTGAGACAAATCACGGCTACATGAATAGAAAGTACTTTCAAGTACTAGAGTGACCCACCAAAATCCAAGTACCTACCATGCGGGGTCGATGTGCATGGATCAAGGTGCAAAGGAGAGACACGCTGTATGCCAGGGTCTCGCACTGCATCTTGTTATTGCCTAAAAAGTGGCGTTGACGGTTCATCGATATTGTGCAATTCAATATTTATTGGAACAAGGTCCGGGGTAAATCCCCCATGTCACTTGTGTGCAAACATGCCAACTCTCTCGGCTGATGCCGCAAGAAAGCTTGTCATCATTATTATGAGTGTTGGCGGTATCCGTACACTGAAAATGACGGCTCCTTCCAGTTTGCCTAGTCAGGGAAGAGTGGCATCAGATGCTCATGTGTCGTCATGCTGGCCATGAGGTCTAGCCTGTTGAGGTAGTTCGAGGCTGAGGTGCATAAGCTGGCACGCAGCACAAACCGACTCCTTTTCTGTGCTCGAGGAACAAAGAAGAGGTTAACTTAATAGTACTCGGCTCGTCGAGGGATCTGCCACTAATGACGAGGCCGATAAAAACGGCATGTCCCGCTTTGGCCAACATCTAGGAAATCATGGGAAGACGAGTTGCGAGGTTTGCGAGGCACCAAGTACACGGCCGCAAGGTTGGCAGGTTGCATGGCTACGTAGGTGGTGTTGCACGACGCTATTTAGCGTGTCGTGGCGTGCGGTGGTAGCGTGTCCTAGTAGCTGCCATTGGACAATTCCGTGCGCAATGCGGGCATCTGGGATGAAAGGGGACGAGGACCGAGGATCAGGAGGACCTATTGCATTTGCCTCTCCTGTTACGGAGGCTTCTTCTATTCTTTCTTGTTGCCAACAGTACCGGATACTTGGTGCATGGCAAGCGCCGATCTTGCCACCGGGGCACGGGGAACAAAGATATGGCAATCTTTTGATGGCCAACTAGTGCAACCACCATAGCATTGTTATGGGACCTTGCAGAGTGTTATTG
Organism: Beauveria caledonica; assembly: GCA_030777785.1. Lineage (NCBI taxonomy): Eukaryota > Fungi > Ascomycota > Sordariomycetes > Hypocreales > Cordycipitaceae > Beauveria > Beauveria caledonica. The sequence goes on along the minus strand of JAPFSE010000555.1, from coordinate 27,165 downwards.
GCCCATGTGCATCTTACTCGTCACAACGGCATTCTGCAGCTTCGTGGTGTCTCACTCTGGGCTAGCGTGAGATTCGGCTCTGACCAGGCGTGCCAAGCTGTCAAGCCCGTCTCACCATCTCACACACATGCGGCATGGGACAAGGTTCACGCCTTTTGCCCTGTAAGAATAACACGTGTGTAATACGAAGGAGATGAGTAGTTAGGAGATGACCGTCGTGACAAGATCGGAGACCAAATACTTGCAGTTACTGGTAGTTACATGGTACACGGGCCGATCAGCATGCACGCTGTTTGACATACCTAATATTTCGTACCTATTGAGTAGGACCCGAGGGCTAGAGGGCTGGCGGGCTGGCTAATGATGAAGCAGGAATTGCAAATGACGGGCCCCAACCAGTGGGCCAGACACCGAGGCATCTCGAGAGGCACGAACGGCGACGGGGCCAGAAGAAAGGAAAAGGCTTTTCTCAATGATCTAGGCCGTTTTTGGCATTCACAAGGGCACGCAATGAGAGGAAATAAAATTAAGGATAGAAGATTCGTAACGGGCGGTGAGTCGTCTGTTGTACACAATTGCTCCGCCAGGCCTAAACAAGTTACCCGTGGGCCGTGGTGCCGTGGTCGCACAGAGACGCCTTGTAGGCTAATTTTTTACAGTGGAGGAGAGAAAAGCAAAGCTTGTTTTTTGCCCTTGGCCGCACAGTGCGACTCGTGGCAAGGCAGCCTCGGACCACCGAAAGCGGGCTTGCTGCACATGCAGTGAGGCATTTCCTTCTGGAAAATCCACTGTGGGATGCCCGTTTTTTTTGTTTGTTTTAGCGCTGCTGTTTGTTCCGAGCCCTTACGGTGCCGCGCACAGTGTAATGGGCTACCCTTTTACACAAGGTTGGCCGACCGATGGCTCGTCAGAGAAACCAAAGGAATTTAAAATCCAGGTGCTGGCAGTCGCAGTACTAAGTTCCGCAAGCAGGTGATGAAAGTCTCCACAGCGCAAATCTCCAACGACCAGTCTCCAGCAAGTGTGTTTTTGGCATCAAGACGCGTCGCTGTGAGGCGAGGCGAGGACCGCCCACCTGAAGCGCGGCGCATTTCTAGCGGTGTCGCCCGCTGAATCAATCGTGCTGTGGGCCAGTATGTGACCCGCGGTGTGCCCAGCAACAATAACTAGGCAGTGAATAATCAAATATGAAAATGAAGAGAGAAGAGAAAAGAATCAGAGATACATTAATCGCCATTCGCAAAGATGTAAATATGCAAAGCTTATTATTAGAGCCGCTTCTATTCACTGTTATTGATGCATTGATAATACACCAGTCAGTGCTTCTAGCCTCGGTCGGCGCAGTCAGCAACTTGACTCGCTCCTTGAAAAATAACAGCAGGCCTGGGCCTCGAATAACAAGCACTAATAAAATCAGAGCAGTGCCCGGCTTCCCCCTAGCGGCTGTGCAGGCACTGCCCCCTAACAATTTCGCACTGTGGTCTGTTTGTTCCAGCCAAGTCTAAACGAGCATCTGGCCAGTGGCGGTCACTGCGACATGTACACTTTTTTCTCTGGGTGGTGCTTTGCGTGGTGCCACCCGCCCACTAAACAGTCCCTCGTAATATTTACCACCGTACCAGTCATTACTGGCAGTACCTCGCCTTTTCGTGAGTCCACTACTGCCAATGGAGGTATACTGCTACCATCACAAATCAAGCATTTTTTTTTCTCGCACGTCTTTTCTCTCTCTTCTATAGGTACCTACGGCGCTAGGAAGCATCCACCAGCTCGCAGTGCAGCCCACAACTGCACACACCCAACCACTGGAACCTGCCACCCTGCCTGGTGCCCACCAGCCCTGTCGCCAGGCTGTGAGTTCTGTCGCCTGCCAGCTGCCCGCAGCCAATATGTCCTCTGGGCCTAGCATACATTTGCCATGCTCGTCCCGCTGCTCGACTCGCCCTCTTACTTACCTGGCCGTTTGCCTCTTTTGTCGTCTCTTTTTTTCCCCTTCCTTCTTCTTCTTCACCTTCACACCTCGATAATTCTCCAACATCTTTTCATTCTTCGCCTTACTGCTCATCCGCCACGACTGCAGACTCTCTCGCTACCTCTTCCGCATCTCTCTGCCAAGGCCACTCACACAAGATCGATTTAACCTTTGCCGGTTCAGGGCCCGCCTGCAAGCAGCAGCAGCAGCAGCAAGCCCACCACCAGTCTCAGCCTGCTCCCACCTACAAGGCGCAACCAGAATTCCCTCTTGCCCACCACCATAGCCACCAACGGAGTCAGTGAATACCATTCTCACCGACCCATCCCGGCTCCCGCGCGCTCCTCTCGCCACTGCTGTTACCCGTCCAGGCGCAACGTCAGTTTACCTGCCGCCAAGACTTTTGCCTATACCGGTTTACCCTCAACCACGACCACAAGCCTGTGCTTAGTTGCTCTGCATCATCTCAATTCCCTCTTGGCGACTGGCCGAAGGAGTCATTCCTAGCCCTCACTGCGCCTTGCCATCACACCTTGGCCCGCCTCTTCTCACAAAACTCGCAACTACTTCTACTGGCCTTTGTGTTGACGATGACCGTCTGTGCCTTATAGCACAACCGTCCTCAGGGACACTTCCTACGCCTGTACAAAACAACCTACTCTTTCACAAGTTCGTAGAGGCATTGTACTGGCATACAAGTCTCGTCTGCTCTACGCATCACCAACGCAGCAGTTACTCGGCTACCAGCCATACGCTCTTCACGCGCACCACCACTACACGCTTCTTGACACCAAGTCAAGACGCTTTCCGCGGTTTCCTGTGTCGTTGATCGACCATCTTTCTTAGAACATCATAAATCCTTACAAAATACGTCATGAATTGCTCAGACACAACCATACAGGCCCCCGCCTGGGCTACCCAAACAACAGAGGAGGATGACCTCGATGAGCCTCCCGAGTTAAGGCTTCACCACCCTCAACCTCAGCAGTTTCACAGATCTGCTATTCGCCGACCCTCCGAGCAACCCTCTCTCCTCACCAAGGCATTCAAGGAACAAGACCACGATGACTTCCGTGAGCCTCCCCGCTCTATTCTCACAACCGGCGGCCAGCGCCGTCGCTCCATGGCCAGTACTGTCAGCATCGCCTCTACTGCCGATCTTACCAGCGATACTGGCATGACCAGTCCTTCTCGCACTAACACGCCCAGCCCGCCCATTCCTGAGATGGCCATGCTTCGCCTCAACCGTCATGGTTTCCGCATGAGCCCCAATGCTGTCGCGCAGAGCCATGCCACCGAGGGACAGGTCCAGGAAACACCCAAGGAAGCTCCTCGCAAACGCTGCATCCAATTTGCCTGTGCCGCCAAGCCCCAACCGGACGCTGCCAAACCGGTCGCCGCTGAAAAGGTTACCGTGGCACAGGAGCCCCGACGCCCATGCATCCGCTTTGCCTGTCCGTCCCGCCCTGCAGAGACTCAAAAAACACCTCTCAGACCTTCGGATTCTACTCTTGCATCCACATCTCGTCCTGTTGGCGAATCACCGTCCACTCCAAAGAAGATCTCGGCTCTCTCAGCTGCCCTGGCTGCTAGTCCTGTTACCGTTCGCCGTCTTTCCAATATACCTCAGGCCACCAGGCCCAAATTCCTTCGCGCCAATTCCACGGACCTTGTCAAGGACTCTTCTCAGTTCCACGAGTTTGCCAGTGGCATCTCTCGTGAAGACGATTGGATCCGCCAGGATAATAACTCCAACATCCAGACCAAGCTCACCATCAATGACACTCTCTTCAAGGAAATCAGATTTCGACGCCTTGCTGATGAGGCTGAAGAGGAAGCTCTCCTAGAGGAGGAAGACAACAAGAACAATGATCCCCAGGATGAGGATGAGGATGACGAGGACGACCTAGATGTTGAGGACGAGGAGGAGGAGGAGGAGGAGGACGATGAAGAAGACGATGAGGCTGAGGATGAGGATGATGTGGATCTCAATCACTGCGACGGCTACTCCACTGACGAGGAAACTGGCTTCGCTGACTCCGACGACGATGAAGAGGATGAAAACATGATTCTATGGACCCCTAGTCACGGCAATGTTGTCAGTAACATTCCCAGTACTCTCCTCGCTCGCCGCCCCTCAGCTGCTTCCCAACTCTCGGATTGCTCGACCATCTCGAACCGCAGCCGCAGGGCCGCCCGACGCTCCAAGCCTCGCAATGTCCATCTGGACCATGATGCCCATGATTTGCCTGACAGCACTGATTTCGTGTGTGGCACTTTAGACGAGGATCGGCCAATAGAAGAGGCTTACTTGTCTTGCCTCGCTGCTCGCCGAAATGAAAAGCTGCGCATCATCCCTCAGGATATTGACCCTAGCTTTCCAACATCAGATCCCGAGCACGACGACGACGATGATGATTGTCGCAATGGCAGCGAAGAAGCTTCTTGGATGCCTGCCAAGATGGATGGTATCCATGACGAGGACAAATCCCGCCGCCGCAGGAAGAGTGAGCAGGCGTCGCCTCGAAAATATCATTCCCCGCCGCCCAAGCGACGCTTGTCGCCAGCTCCCAAGCCCCGTGCTCGGTCACCTAAACCTCTGTTCGATGGACGTTCGCCCCGTCGCATGCGCTCCCCTGCCCCTCGTGCTCTCACCACACCCCTTCAATCTCCCCACCAGGGTGAGCCTGCCCAGTTTAGGCTTGCGGGACGCCCCGATGTGACCCATACCAAGTCGCTCCCGAGGCCTACTGCTCTGTTCCGCATGAAGTCACAACGTGCGCCCAAACGACAGGATGATGAGATACACGTTCGTGGTGCGGTTGATATTGTCAAAGGTCTTGAAAAGAAGCGTCAGAGGCGCAAGGACAAGTTCAATCAGAAATATTGCAACAAGGCCCGGCGTGGTCAGATCCCTGAGCGAAAGACGCAACCCGGCCAAGGAGCTGAGCGCATGAAGGAGCTCGGCTTGCTCATGGCGGGTAAGAAGGACCCCGGTAACTATGTGCTCTCTGTCTAAGTGCACATGCTGCCTACGTTTACACTGTTTCATAGGCTTCTTGCAGAAGCCAACTTTTCTTGTTTTCTATCTTCACATTTCACCTCGCATCGCATGGCGCTGGATAACTGGATGTCGCATACACCAGGTTGCTTACCGTCTTTTATTGCTATTTCTCCTTATTCATGTCAATTTCCACGCACATACCTTTTTATATACTAGGCGCCGTTGGCGAAATCAATTTGTACATATTCTTCTTCATTTAGTCTCAGTACATAACATGGATATCGCTCGAGCTCATTCGCTTTCTCAGTCTTTTGCTTATTTGTCTTCTTTACCTTTTTCTTCTTGGGCACTCACATGGATGCCCAATAGATAGTACAAGACTGGAGTTTGGCACACACGAACGATATGAGAGTATGTAGAAGCATTGAATCTGTCTGCGAATAGATTTGCCCTTTCCAAGACCCAAAAATGGCCATTGTGTTCATGTCAAATTCCAGAGCGTCTCACAATAATGAATCAGTTTCTTTGTGTGGCGTTGCAGGGTGTGGCCTGATAAGCTAGGCAACAATACTTGGCGAATTGAACAGCAGCGCAACTAACTAGTTTATTTACGGCTTAGCAGTTTTTAGCCTTAAGCAGTCAGCAAAACCAGTACCTAGGTCAAATAATCCGCGCTATTCTTCCGAGGCAACATTCACCAAGGCCTACCTAAACCATCCTGAGCTACCACGTATCCATCTCGAACCCAGCAACCTCCCTCCACCACCACATCTCTACGGACCACGCATTAAAACTACCACCGACTCGAATTCAACATGTGGATCGTAAACTGGTGTATGTCACTTGCTGTCTCTTCCGTCCTACTTGCACAGCCAACAGCACTCCCGGATGTTTGGCCTATGACCTACCTGGTCCGCCATGCCCCTTTAGGTGTTTTCCTTTTACTGACACGTGCGGCGGCGATGATATAGTCTACGACGTCCTGTCGTCGCTTGGCCTGCTCAACAAGCATGCTAAGCTCCTGTTCCTCGGTCTCGACAATGCTGGAAAGACAACGCTCCTGCACATGCTAAAGGTTCGATGACGACGCCCGCCCTCTGCCTGATCTCGAATCGATACCTGCCCGCGCGACTGCGAATTGGGAGCGCACCACGTTTGATGAAGCGATGCCGAGATGTGTTGTTGGATTCAAGCTTGCTGATGATGAAATTTTTAGAACGACCGTGTCGCTGTTCTGCAGCCCACTCTCCATCCTAGTGAGTTGCCACGGACGTCGACGGCTGAAGCTGGGAAAACAATACTGATCAATGAATGCATAGCCTCGGAAGAGCTCGCTATTGGCAATGTCCGCTTCACAACGTTCGATCTAGGTGGTCACCCCCAAGGTAAGACCTGACATTTTCGTGTCGATCCCATCCCGCACCTACCCCTCCCGCGGGCCAGCCGTCAAATCGCTACACAACAGAAATGCTGACCGCAGCGCGCCACGACCACCACAGCCCGCCGTATCTGGAGAGACTACTTCCCAGAGGTGAACGGCGTCGTGTTCCTTGTTGATGCCAAGGACGAGGAGCGCTTCGCTGAGGCCAAGGCCGAACTCGACGCCCTGCTCGCGATGGAAGAGCTCGCTAAGGTCCCTTTTGTCATCCTCGGCAACAAGATCGATCATCCCAGTGCCGTCCCCGAGGACAGACTCCGCCACGAGCTCGGCCTGTACCAGACGACTGGCAAGGGCAAGGTGCCTCTGGAGGGCATCCGCCCGATTGAGGTTTTCATGTGCTCGGTAGTCATGCGCCAGGGTTACGGCGACGGCATCCGCTGGCTCTCCCAGTACGTCTGATAGTCGGGACGGAAGAGCGAGGGAAAGAAAGAGCCATTTGTGCGATTAAGAAATGTTTTATGAGTCTCAGCATTCCCCTTTTGGCGAAGTTTGGTAGTAAAAATCTATATTAATACTGGAGCCATTCCTCTGTCACACATTGCTCTGTCGCCCATTACTCTATCACACCGGCATGGGCATTGCCCGTTTGCTCTCTGTGAAGTGAAAGCCCGCAACAAATGCCACAGGTAGTTTTAGCTTGTTCAGAACTTGAGGATACTGACGAGGACTAATTGATGACGAGGTTGCTACAGAGAGTTGCGCCGGCTGGCCGTGCTGCTGGCGCTGTGCGGTTCCCGCCTGACAAGGACCCGCCCAGCACGGATGCTCCCCCAACAGAAAGTTATGTCACCCGACGTCATGGAGAGCAATCCAGCCACGACACCACATCGCTCGGGCTGCAATATAGCCTTTGATAATTATCCGACTTTCCCGACACTTGTTCTCATCACAGCGTCCACGCCCATTTCATTGAACAGCCTTCAAGACGTCTCTGCAATAGCCTTATTCAGCTGTAGTCTTGCTCATCCTAACAACCGCCATGATTTGAAAGTCTTACCTCGTCTGGCGGGATCAACGACACAGCCATGTTGAGCAAAGACGGAGAAAAGCCCAGGGCCAAGACGACCCCCTCCAAGACGACGGCGACGACAACAACAACAAAAAAGCCACCATCCTCGCCCCCGCTGGCGCCCGACTACGGTTTCCCCCCGGAAGCGTTTGACGTCTCGCGCCTCCTCGATGGCGACCGCGAATTCATCTCCCCCGGCGACATTGCTGCGTTTGAGACGGCGCTACAGGCACCTGACCACAGCGCCGCGCAGAACCCGCAGCACGAGGCGCTGCGCTCGCCCAAGAGCCCCGGCTCCTTTAGCATCACGCGGCGCGACTCGCAGAGCCTGAGCGCGGGCGGCGTCCCTGAAGACGACAGCGGCAGCAGCAGCGCGCTGGCGACAGCGGCGGCGGCCGCCGCTGCGAATGGCGACTTCAACAGTGACGTGGCAGTCGGCGGCCACGGCACATTTGTGACGGCGCAGAACGACTGGGCACCCATCAGCTCGCGGTTCTACCGCAGGAGCAAGCGCAAGCCGCCACCGCCGACGGCGGCGGCGGCGCCCAGGAAGAAGCGCAGGCGGGCGAAGCGCGCCGTTGAGGGCTTGCTTGGCACGCGCAGCAAGGACGAGACGCGTGACGGGTACCTATACCTGCTGGCCAAGTGGCCGTTGCTGCTGTTTGTCTTTGGCTGGCTGCTCGTGCTGAGTGTGCTGTACCTGCTCACGCGCTTCTATATTGTCGTGTATGAGCAGTTCTTCACGTGGCGCGGCCGGCGCGCGGGCCTGCGGCGGGAGCTACGCCGGGCGACGACGTACCGGGAGTGGGTGCGCGCGGCGCGCGCATTGGATGCGTTCTTGGGCCGCAATACGTGGCGCGAGGAGAATGACTTTGCGTATTATGACAGCAAGACGGTCAAGCGTGTCTGGGACCAAATGAAAAGGACGAGGGCCAAGGCAGAATCGGAGGAGAAGGATACGGCGGCCAAGGCGGGTAATGGAGGTGGTGAGGGGATCAGAGCGGTGGAGGAGCTCAAGGCGCTCACGGAGGCGTGTGTCAAGAATAACTTTGTGGGTATTGACAATCCAAAATTGTACAGCCAGACATATTATGGAACAAAGAATCTGGTGCAGAACTTCGTCGATGAGGGTAAGTTCTCCTTGCTACGATGAACTGGTATTTGATTGACGCTTACGATCGGCACAGTGGAGAGAAGTCTCAAGTTTCTACTCAAAACGAAGCAACTCGCGCTGGAAGAAAAGAGAGTCCTTTTCAAACACATTCAGACCAATTTTGGAAGGACGGCACTCTGCTTGTCTGGCGGCGCGAGCTTTGCGTACTACCACTTTGGTCTCGTTCGAGCGCTGCTGGACGCGGACCTGCTTCCCGACGTCATCACGGGCACGAGCGGCGGCGCCCTCATTGCTGGCCTTGTGGCCACGCGGACAAACGAGGAGCTGAAGCAGCTGCTCGTGCCGGCATTGGCCTCGCAGATCAACGCCTGCTCCGAGGGCATCGCGACGTGGTTCCCGCGGTGGTGGAAGACGGGGGCGCGGTTCGATTCGGTGCAATGGGCGGTGCAATGTAGTTGGTGGACGCGGGGGTCCATGACGTTTCGCGAGGCGTACGAGCGGACGGGACGCATCCTCAACGTGAGCTGCGTGCCGGCGGACCCGCACTCGCCGACGATTCTGTGCAACTACCTGACGAGCCCCGACTGTGTCATCTGGTCGGCGGTGCTGGCGTCGGCGGCAGTGCCGGGGATTCTGAACCCGGTGGTGCTCATGATGAAGAAGCCCGATGGGACGCTGGCACCGTACTCGTTTGGGCACAAGTGGAAGGACGGCAGCCTGCGGACCGATATTCCCATCAAGGCGCTCAATACACATTTCAACGTCAACTTTACCATTGTCAGCCAGGTGAACCCGCACGTCAACCTGTTCTTCTTCTCGTCGCGCGGCAGCGTGGGCCACCCGGTGACGCACCGCAAAGGGCGCGGCTGGCGCGGCGGCTTCCTCATGTCGGCGACGGAGCACTACCTCAAGCTCGACATGAACAAGTGGCTGCGATTTATCCGGCACGCGGAGCTGCTGCCTCGGCCGCTGGGCCAGGACTGGAGCCAGCTGTGGTTGCAGCAGTTTAGCGGCACCATCACCATCTGGCCGGCGGCGGTGGCGGCGGATTTCTGGCACATCCTCTCGGATCCGGACCCGGCGCGGCTGGCGCGCATGCTGCACGAGGGCCGACAGGGCGCGTTCCCGGCGCTGCTGTTTGTGGGAAACCGGCTCAAGATCGAGCGTTTGATTGATCAGGGCCGCACCGAGTCGAGACCGTGGGTGCGTAGGGGCAGCCTGGAGAGGATCCTGAGCGAGGACGACTTGCGGAGCATCCTGGTCGGCGAGATGATGACGTCGGGTGCGGGCGGCACGACGGAGGAGGAGACGACGGATTTGGAGGAGGAGGTTCTCGTGGAGGATGACAAGGCAGAGGATGACAAGGCAGAGGATGACGCGGGACTGTTTATCAAAAGAAGAGGTTGAAGTAAGCAGGCAGGCAGGCGTCGACTCCTGAAGAAGGGCGCTATCCGCGAGCTTCACTGGCATAAAGCCGTATGTCAATGCAGTAGCAATATGTCATCTTGGACGGTCGTGTCTTTTCTTCTATTTTTTCAATTTCTTTTTCTTCTGTTCCATTGATACAGGCACAGATCGATTGAGCATGCATACCGTGTCTGGTTTGGCACTGGTTTGGGAAGCGATATTTTCCTTAACAATAGCAATATTACAATATTAAAGTCATAAACAGCATGCAAGTTATCATTGATTATGCTAAACAAGGCAAAAGGCGGGCTTTATTCACAAAGGCATGGGGAATGGATATGTGCATGAGCAGGCACAAAGCACGCCAGGAACAGCGATAGGCCAAATTAAGTGTTGTATTAAATATTCTGCCAAACCAGCAGGCCTACTCGATCCAGTTCTATTATGTCTATTATTATAGATTATTGGTCAGGCACAGGCACGCTGCTGACGCCACCCGCACACCAAGCCCATACCTAGGTACTCCGTACATACGAGTAAAAATAAGAACACGGTGGCGGCATTGTGGGGAGCCACTACTAAATACCCTGCCACGGATAATCCGATCGCCCGACTTAGCTGGCCTTCTCGAAACCACCACATTACCGCTACTAACTATTTGACTTGGGAACACAAGGCCTCGGGACCTTTCTTTTGGTGACACATTATTCAAGCGGCATTTTCCCAGTCTCTCACTTGTCAGCTATCAGAGGAGACTCGCATCATCCTTTGTCCCTTCCGACTTCGCTGGATCGACCAGCAGGTCCTCGATTCCTAGGACACCCTCGGCCAGTGAACCTTTTCCTCTTTCTCGTGCACCCTTTCTACGTCTCCGCCAAAGCAACAATTCGCCAGGCCTAGCCTTGGCCGGCAGTCGCCAACATGAGCTCCGACTACTCATACGATAACGAGGTGAGAGGAGAGCCCCTACCGTCGCCACATGCCTCGGGTTGTGCTCTGCGAAAACGGACTTGTGTGTGCTAACGTCTCCTTTCCCTCCTCTAGGCCCAATTCTTCCCCTTCTTCATTCTTACCCTCAGCGGCCTCGTCACGCTCCCCCTGACATACTCGCTCCTCCGCTCCTCCGGCGACGGCGGCAACCAGGCGCAGGCCATCAAGACCGACTACCGCCACAAGCATGCCGACGTTGTCGGCGCTCTGCGAGCCACGCAAAAGCGCAAGCAGCGCCGGATCAAGCGCGCCATTGTCGCGCTCGCCGGTTGGGCCCTCATGGGCGCGATGGCCTATCTCATCATGACGACGACGCCCGTCGTCAACAAGATCTGGAACCCCTATGATATTCTCGACATCTCGGAGGTATGTGTGGCACGATACCACCGCCGCGGTGATGATTGCTAACATTCTGCCACCCTGCGCAGTCCTCGACCGAGAAGCAAATCAAATCTCACTATAAGAAATTATCCGTCAAATTCCATCCCGACAAGGTTCGCCCCGACCCTGCCAAAAACGAGACGGTCGAGTCCCTCAACGACCACTACGTCGAGATCACCAAGGCGTACCAAGCCCTCACCGACGAGGACGTCCGCAACAACTACATCCAGTTTGGCCACCCCGACGGCAAGCAGAGCTTCAGCATCGGCATCGCGCTGCCGCAGTGGATCATCTCCAACGGCAACGGCAAGTATCTCGTGCTCCTCTACACAGGCCTCCTCGGCATCCTCCTCCCGTACCTCGTCGGATCCTGGTGGTACGGCACAATGCGCCGCTCCAAGGAGGGCGTGCTGATGGAGAGTGCCAACAACCTTTTCCGCCAGTACGACGAAGACATGGACGAGGGCGGCATCATCAGCGCGCTCTCGGCTGGCAAGGAGTACGAGCAGGTCCTCAAGGGCGACGCCGCCGAGTCGGGCCTCGCCAAGATTGAGGCGCGCATCACCGCGTCCGGCGAGGTCTCGCCCTTTGCGGCTGGCTTCGCCGTCAAGGACAAGCAGAAGCTTGAGGACCTCGATAACGGCATGCGCCGCAAGGCGCTCGCCCTGCTCTGGGCCTACCTCGGCCGAGTCGAGCTCGACGACCCCGCGCTGACCAAGGTCATGTATGAAATTGTTCCCATTGCCCGCACCCTCAACAAGTCCTTTGCCGCTATTGCGCTCGCCTACGGAAACATTGGCCCCATTGCCGGCTCCTTCCTCGCCAACCAGCATCTGATCCAGGCCATGCCCCCCAAGGCCTCGCCGCTGCTCCAGCTCCCACACTTTACTCCTAAGATCGCCACGGCGGTCGAGGGCGACTCCAAGACGCACATGACGGTGCAGCAGTTCCTGGACCTTCCCGACGCGCAGCGCCGCCAGCTCGCCGTCGGCAAGGGCCGCCTCACCGAGCAGCAGTACCAGACGAGCGTCGCTGTGGGCAAGCAAATCCCTTACCTGCGCGTCGCCAAAGCTTTTTTCAAGGTCACAGGTGAGCGCTGCATCATCCCGTCGTCACTCGTCAGCCTCGTCATTAAGGGCCGCTTTATCCCGCCGGGCACGGAGCAAGTACCTCCCATCAATGAGCTGGATCTCGAGGACGTGGACCCGGCCGAGGATGACCTCGAGGCGCTCATGGGCCGCAAGAAGAAGACAATCAAGGGGCCCGACGGCGCGCCCGTCTCGGTCGAGGAGCAAACCATCACCCCGCCCCGCGTATTCGCCCCCTACTACGCCCGCGAGCACACGCCCAAGTGGTACGCCTTTCTCAGCGACTCCAAGCAGGGCAAGCTGGCCGTTCCGCCCTTTCTTTTTGACGAGTTTGACCAGCCCATTGTCGACGACAATGGCAAGCCGACGTTTGCCATGCAGACGCTCAAAGCGCAGTTTGCGGCCCCGCCTCAGGCCGGCCACTACACGTTTGTCATGCACCTCGTCTGCGACTCGTACGTCGGCTTCGACACCAAGATGGAGGTGACGCTCGTCGTCGAGGAGGCGAGTAAGGCGGCCCAGATGGAGGCTGAAGATGAGATTTCTGAGCCGGAAGAGGGTACGTCTTCAACAACTCTAGATATTCGTAGATGACCAAGAAGCTAACTGCCTCGCAGACTCCATCGCTGGCCAGATGCACGCCATGAAGACGGGACAGGCGCCCCAACCGAGACGGAGGAAGCAACAGGATGACGAGGATTCAGACGAAGAGAGCGGCACAGATGACGACGCCGACGATACGAGCGACACCAATACGGACACGGAAGACGAGTCATAAACGTGTGTGTATCTCGAGGAGTGGTGGGATGTGGAGAGAGTAGACGAGGTAGAAGGAATGGTGATTTTTTTTTTGCCCGCAATCGCTTCAATTTGATTACGCTGGACTCGATTCCGTTGTTCATGTTGAAGTTATATATCTATTGATAATCCTAACCCTTAGGATAACCTCTTTAGCCTTACCCTCTTACTAAGACTTATAGTATATGTGGCGGCGGGAGTGAAACGTATAACCTACGTAGAAGTTATAGGTGACTGCTAGACTACCTCCCAGGCTGTACCTATTATATAGTATAGTAAAAGTGGTAGGCACCTGCATAGAGTCTACAAGGCACTATCTTACCCGATATTATCAAACCTTGCTTCATCAATCAAGATTGGCTCAATGCATCAGTAGTTTAACATTTACTCGGCTTATTCGGCTTCTACAGAAAGCCGGAAATAGTCGGCCACTCAAGCTCGGTGTACCTACTGCTTACCATTATCTGTCTCTGATTGGTCGAGGCGGCCGGGAGCCCTCGGAATAAGGACAGACACCTCATCCGAATGTGGGTCGCCAGTTGCCCAACTTACCCCAATTGTAGATACAGAGCATCTGCGATATACCTTATTAGTCTTCAAGCCTTGAAATTATCAAATCGTCAAGCCTTCAACAAGCCTTCAAGTCACCAATCCGTCAAATACTATAGTTAATGTATTGTGTATGCAGGTGCCACTCGCCGAAGAGGCCTGAAATTTAGCTACTAGATTCTGAATTTCTCACGGGAGCAACCGAGTGGGGAGGTACAAAGCAGCAAACACAACACAGAACACCTACGTAACGATGAGCATCCGCTGCGGAGAGTGCTAAAGACCTAGAAAAAAGGGTTATATGAGGAAAATCTATTAGGTCACTAAATAATTGGTTTTAAAAGACTTTCTTAATGTCTTTATTAGAGTATAGGCAACAGCGCTGGTGATTACATTTCCGCGATACAGATGTGTTTTCGTCCTAAATAGGTATAGTTGTTAGCAAAAAGTCAAAACTTATTGGCCAAATTTCAGCGCTCCAGGCTGTACGTGCGTCAACTTTCGCTGGCCTCGGCCATACTCAATTCTCCCCGTCACCAACTACTTCCTCGACCCATCGCCCGCCGACACTTCTCCCCTCTTACATCCCCATCCGTCTTTACTTATGCAGTCAGGCCATTGATCCTTGCGACAACAATGGCTTCTTTAATGAGGAGATTGGCCTCGCGGCCCTCTACGGTGCGTTTCCCTCTGCATCACTGACTGTAACCTCGGCTAGATGGCCTCGCCACCGCAACGAGGGCGCCGCGAATTTTCAGTTGCTGACTTGATCTCGTCGTTTAGTTCTCGCAGGCGCAAGCCAGAGCCTTTTCCACCACACGCCCAGCTGGTGAGTAGCTATGTAGACAGACAATTACAAAAATCACAGACTGACGACTCGATTTCACAGCTCGCGTCATTGCCAACGGTCCTCTGCGCGCCAAAGAGGCTTCGCCCTTCGTTAGCAACAAGTACCCCGTCATCGTGCGTATATCCGAAACCACGCTCTCGAATGCGATGCGCTGGAACAGAATTGACTTCCAAATAGGACCACGAGTACGATGCTCTCGTTGTCGGCGCCGGCGGTGCTGGTCTGCGTGCTGCCTTTGGCCTTGCTGAGGCTGGCTTCAACACTGCCTGTATCTCCAAGCTCTTTCCTACTCGTTCCCACACTGTCGCCGCGCAGGGTGGCATCAACGCCGCCCTTGGCAACATGCACGAGGACGACTGGAGATGGCACATGTACGACACCGTCAAGGGCTCCGACTGGCTCGGTGACCAGGACGCCATTCATTACATGACCCGCGAGGCTCCCGCTTCCATCATCGAGCTTGAGCACTACGGCTGCCCCTTCTCCCGTACTGAGGATGGCAAGATGTGAGATTTCCTAAGCCCAATTGCGCTTCTACCCATTGCACCGAGCTAACAGTTTCCCACTCCAGCTACCAGCGTGCTTTTGGTGGCCAGTCCCAGAAATTCGGCAAGGGCGGCCAGGCCTACCGATGCTGCGCCGCCGCTGACCGTACCGGCCACGCTCTTCTCCACACTCTCTACGGCCAGTCCCTCGCCCACAACACCAACTACTTCATCGAATACTTTGCTCTCGACCTGATCATGCAGGATGGAGAATGCCGCGGTGTTCTCGCCTACAACCAGGAAGACGGCACTCTTCACCGTTTCCTTGCCAACAACACTGTCCTTGCCACCGGTGGCTACGGACGTGCCTACTTCAGCTGCACTTCTGCCCATACTTGCACTGGTGATGGCATGGCCATGGCTGCTCGTGCCGGTCTTCCCAACCAGGATCTCGAATTCGTCCAGTTCCACCCTACTGGTATCTACGGTGCTGGCTGTCTGATTACCGAGGGTGCTCGTGGTGAGGGTGGTTACCTTCTCAATTCAGAGGGTGAGCGCTTTATGGAGCGTTACGCCCCTACCGCCAAGGATCTTGCCTCTCGCGACGTTGTCTCTCGTTCCATGACCATGGAAATTCGCGACGGTCGTGGTGTCGGCGCTGAGAAGGACCACATCTACCTCCAGCTCAGCCATCTGCCCGCCGAGATTCTTGCCGAGCGTCTGCCCGGTATCTCTGAGACTGCTGGTATCTTTGCTGGTGTCGATGTTCGCAAGCAGCCCATTCCCGTTCTTCCCACCGTCCACTACAACATGGGTGGTATCCCCACTCGCTACACTGGTGAGATCCTCACTGTTGACGAGAAGGGTCAGGACAAGGTTGTCCCCGGTCTGTTCGCATGCGGTGAGGCCGCCTCTGTCTCTGTTCACGGTGCCAACCGTCTTGGTGCCAACTCTCTCCTCGATCTTGTTGTCTTTGGCCGTGCCGTCTCCCACACTATCCGTGATAACTTTACCCCCGGCGCCAAGCTGAAGCCCATCCCTGCCGATGCTGGTGCTGAGCACATTGAGGTCCTTGACCAGGTTCGCAACGCTGACGGTCCCAAGTCTACTGCTGAGATTCGCCTCGCTATGCAGAAGGCTATGCAAACTGACGTCTCTGTCTTCCGTACTCAAGAGTCCCTGGATGAGGGCGTCCGCAAGATGACCGAGATTGACGCCACCTACAAGGATGTTGGTATCAAGGACCGCAGCATGATCTGGAACTCGGATCTGGTTGAGACCCTTGAGCTCCGCAACCTGCTTACTTGCGCGTACGTCGAAAATTTTCTCCGTCTAGAGGTGCCCATCTTCTTTCCGAAACCTGGCTAACACGTCTGATTTCTAGCACTCAAACCGCCACCGCCGCCGCTGCTCGCAAGGAGTCCCGTGGTGCCCACGCCCGCGAGGACTTCCCCGACCGCGACGACAAGGAATGGATGAAGCATACCCTGTCTTTCCAGAAGAAGCCCCACGGCAAGGTCGACCTAGGTTACCGTCGCGTCATTTCGACGACGCTAGATGAGGCCGAGTGCAAGCCCGTTCCTCCATTCAAGCGTGTATACTAAAGAAAAAAGTGCATTTCGCAGAGCCAGGCTCAGAACCTGAGATTGGAACTGCAGCTGTGACAGTCGGCCACGCCTCGGTTCTCATATTTCGCTTATTGTAGTTATACCTCTGTCAGGAAGGAGCAAGCAGGTTACTCGCCCTACTTTTTAGTAATTTAGCGTGGGTAAAACGTGGTACTTGAAGAGTAATACATCTATTTACATCATCTTCGCAATAAGAGACTAGGGTGTACCTATATTATAGCTTATTATTAAGATGAAATAAAAAAAAAGATTAAACACACAACTTGATAAACTAAAGCCTAGTAATGTAATACGACTAGATTATTCCTAGAATACGAGTATAGTGGATATACTATGAACTATGCAAGTTTAAAGTTAATAACAAGTATATAATCTAAAAGATGTTATACAGCCTTATCTTATATAAAGAAAAAATTATCAACTAGATATAAATTTTTTATTCATCTAGAAGAGTAACTTTTTGCTGCAACATGTAGACATCTCCGTGGGGGAGGACGATGTAGATGGGGCGGTCAAGTTGAAGAAGAGGCAAATATTCTACTTACTCTTCATTCTCAAGACGCGATGGATGATATAAAATCTAGGACTGCGAATGTATAAACATCTTTGGTCATCATGGATAGATATTCAAGCCTAGTCTAAAGAAAAGAGGAGAAAAGAAACACCCGCAGACACGAGTCAAGAATTTTTATTGATGCAACACAGCATCTTATCAACCTCCCTGGACAAAGAAAAATACAGCCAATGACGAAAGAAGAGAAAAGAAACCTGCCTGGTTACAAGAAGACAAGATATAGTATCACAAAAAGGATCAAACCTGAAAGGGAAAAAGACTCAACAAACTCGTACACCACACACCTCGACGCCCTTGACTTCAATCACCGCTTCGCGCGCAAAGTAACGTTGGGCGAGGTCCTTGACAAAGGCGGCGTCGCTCGCGCTCCAAACGTCGAGGCCCATGCTCTGTATGGCGTGGCTATCGACCTCGATTGTGTCCAGCGCGTCCTGTGGCGCATCCGCTGTGCCCGCCACGTCTCGGATGCTGTCGCTACCAGGTAGCAAGAGATCGTCTTCGTTGTCGTCGTCGTCGTCGTCAGTGTACCGCGCGGGATCGTCGGATGGGTAGGCCTCGTCGGTGCTCTCGACAACGTCAGCGAGGACTGAGACGATTTGCGTGGTGAGGCGGTGGAAATAGGCAATGATGGCGAGCTCGACTGTGGCATCACCATCGCCGGCCGCGTCGTGGCGCGCGAGCGAGGCAATTGAGTCGGTGAGCGCCGCGTCGGCGCGGGAGGGCGACTGCGGCGCATGCATGGAGGGCCCGGCGCCTAGGTCCGCGAGCAGCGCGGCGTCGCGGGCGGCCTCCTCCTGCTCCTCGGAGTGAATCTGCTCGCCAGCGCTCGCCCACCACATGAAGCCGTTGTAGGCGAGGGCGGACCAGCTCTGGGGCTCCACAATCTCGTCCAACAAGTCGTCGCCGTCTTCCCGTACCAGACGGGCAGAGTGGCTGGTTGAGATTCGGACGGGAGATCGGTCTGAGGCGTGCGAATCTGGTTGGTGCGCATCCTGATCGTCGATGGCCACCAGCTGCGCAAGGCCGGCGCGCAGGGCATGAAATCGTCTCAGATCACGCTGAGTAGCCTTGACGGGTGTGCCGCGAGGGCATTCCACCACAGGCCAAGCCTTTTCCGTACCATTTGCCGCCTGCTCTGTTGGCATTGTGATGAGCATGTCCCAGAGCGTGTCTTTGACGGCGAGAATACTGTCGGTGGTGCAAGCAATCCAGCCAGAGCCGGACTCGTCGTCGACATCTGGGTTCAGGCGCTGGCGCTTGGCGGCCTGGTGGTCTTGGATTAAAAAGGGGATATCGTGTACACCAATTGTGAAGAGAGGCCGTAGACGGGTTGAAGCAGAAGAGGGAGGGAGATCGTCGGCGAGTGAGAGGGGTATGTTTGACAGAACAGAGAGATTATATACTGAGTGAGTTAGCAGAGGCTCAACATTTCATGACGTTGAGTGGCAAGGTGACGTACCAAAATCACACATCTTGTGAACGGGGGCGTGGCAAGAAATCAGGATGCGCTTCCGGAGCAGGGCGGCGCGATATATGGGAAAGACCAGAGGGCCAAATGTGTCGAGCATCGTGGCAAGGCTCCAGGCCGGATGATATGTAGAAAGCTTGTGCTCAGCAGGTCCCGAAGATAGAGCGGCGCCGTCAGAGGCAGATCTATTGCGCTTGTGTCCTCGGCGGTCCTGAATCGGCGAAGCAGGCAGACTAGGCACGGGTGATTTGGGGGCAGTGTCATTGGGAGCCTTGTGCTGTTCCCAGTATCGTTCGAGTAGTTTCGTTTGTGATGCATCCTTGGCGAGTTTCCTAGCAGCATATTAGGTTCGTATCCGAAAATCACACAGCGCAACATTTCTACGTCAGACGTACGCTGCCATGTCTTTGAGGTTCTGAGCATGTCTCCACGCTCGGCCCAGACGACCGTAGCTCAGCGGGACGAGGATGCCGACAGCTATCATGCGCGCGTTGCGCAGCTCCTCCTCTTCTGTGGGCTCATTGACAAAAGCACTGAGACCGGCATGTTGAGTATCGTGGACAAAGTAGATGAGGTCGTCCGAGACAGTGTGCAGGCCCGAGGGGAGCGACTTGTACTCGACTAGGCCCTCGAGCTCGACGGCCGGCGCGGCGCGCCTCCAGACAATGGTGTAGCCGGCTTTGACGTCGAAGTTGATGAGGAAGAGGGCGGAGAGGGGCGGGAGCGCGGCGGGGGAGAGGGCGACGGTCGAAGCCGAGGCCGAAGGCTGCGCGGAGCGTCGCGCGGAAGCCATGGCGGGGAGGTAGACGGTCTCGGGGGTGGCTGGTTTTTATGGGCGTGAAGGGCACGGCATGATACAATAAGCGAGGGTAATTGCTGCGGCTCCTGCTCGGTGGACAGAATTTCGAAAGATGAAAAAAAGACGAAAGAAGGGCGAATGAGAGCGATTGAATGCCTAAGGGAACAGGCGATGTGATGTCGACGGCGCGGGTGCTGATGGAAACAGACGACTTGAGGCTAACTAGAGATTGAGTTACGTCAGGAAGAGCTGCAGGAGCAGTTTACAGGTGGCGCAGTCATATACCAAGGTAAGGGTGCTGTGGCTGGACTACCTAGGTACCTAGTACCTTGCCAAAGCAAGGTAGGTACCTAATGCTAGGATTACATTCCCAGACACGATGCCGGATACAGTAAAGAAGACGGGCATGTAAAACGAATTGCCTTCATCACATCTGTGGCCATGTATCCAAGTATGTACCTTGCTACCCAGGTGCGCCAATTTCTAACTTATTATAGGCGAGGCGAGCGCTGAAGTGGCCTGGACACTGTAACCTCCCTCTTTGAGTTTGGCGGGAGTCGCTTTGCGAGACTATCAGTAATAAAACTAGGCGCTAGCCCTCCATGGAGTGTCTCCAGAAGTCCACTTGATCTGTGCCAGCAAATCCGAATATCTAACTATGAGGGCACCATGTATTGCGCGGCACGCGGCGGCCCCTCCCCTGATGCTGATATTATCGGGACAGTGATTCAAAGACACGAGGCAACAATCTTTTGGGGCACAGAGTTGGAGACGCATGGAGTGGGGAGAAGTCTAGAAAAGCATGGCGGTGGCTTGAATTTATGTACTAACTATTGTACAAGCTTTCAAGCTTAACGTTTAATTGCAGTCAGCGCCAGCCAGAACTTGTACCTGTTTAGCCGGCTCGTTCATCTCTGAGCACCAGGCGTCGTCTGATGAGCACGACGGAATAGTTTCTGGTAACATTGTGACAATCCAAAGCTCGCTCCAGAGCTGGTGGGTATTCATGGCCTGCTTCCAAAGTCCCAACTAGCATTCTGGCTGGCGCAGTGGCGCATCGTCAAGTCATGATGAGCAGGGGTGAGAGGGGCTGTAGCTCATGTATATGATGCTATGTATCTTCATTGACGGCTTCAGCGGCACAAATCCAATGTGGCAGGACCACGCCAGGACAAGCCACCTCCAAGCTAATAAAGACTCAACAAGCACAGCCCCATCGTGGTCGAAGTGGTTCCGGTGGGATGAGACACACATCCGCCATCCGCCATCCGCCACCCTTGTGGTCCCATTCTCCCATTCTGTGCACTTTGGCACTGTACGGAGCAATGACGGAGTATGACAATGTAGAAGCTTGATAAGTGGCAGTTTTCAAGGCGCGTACTGTGTGCGGTACTGTGTCGTGGAGAGGTTCTTTCCGTCTTTCCTCCCCGCGCCGCGTGCCCAGACAATATCCACATAGGGCGGGAGGGCGTTGGATGACAACTTACAAGCCAGCCAGCCCACTCCGGAATCATAGATTAAATGAAAAAATGGTTCCAGGCCATGATGGTGACTGCTCGACTATAGCCGCTCTCGAAGAAAAGATTCCTGTTCTAGTTGATAGTGGTGGCTCGTGAGTCGTAAGTTGGGGTACCCAGTACGTCTGTCTCATTGCATAATTATAAAAGACTCGGGCCCTCCCCCGTATTATTATCCAACCAACTACTACTAAGTACTTGCAATCTGGTGACTGTTCCCCGGCTTTGCTTCTGCGACCACCCCAGAGTCAACGAACCATTATTAATCTGTCAGGGCCATTATCGATTTCCGAAACGAGGAATAGGAAAACAAATTCGTCTCTTTGACACAACTCAGTTGTTCGGCAATCATCGTTCCCTCGCCCACCCCACGACATTCAGCCACCAACCCTTAAAAGCACCTCATCGCCCGCCGCCGGCCGGCTACCAGTGGTTCAGTACCTTACTAGTTACCTTAGTCACCAAAGTATAAGGCACCTACGCACAGTATCTATTGGTACCTACCTACCTAGGTACCTAGCAAAGGGCAAAGGTCACAAGTTCCCGCAAAATTTTGCCCAAGCCTCGCTGCCGCAGCCGGACTTCTAACTTCTATTGCCGTGCTCGACCACCTCTTTCCTTCCCCCGCACCCATTGTGAGCCCTCGTACGTCTCCAACCTAGTTTTTTGTTTTTTTACCTACCTTTTACTTTCTTATCTCCCTTCTGTCCTGTTTTATGCATCTGCACATTATTTCTATTCTCAGATTCAGGGCGATTGACACTGGAGCCTGCATCTAGGTGCCCCCGTCTTACTGCCCTGGCCGTCTCTCATTCTGCTCGTCCCTGCATACCCCGCGTTGTCACTCGACGACAACAAGTCGCCCAGCAGCCTTCGAAGAAGGCTTCTTTACACAAGACAACACTCGCCATCTACGCATGGCTGCCAAGAAAATGTCCATCGACAGCAAGCCCGAACCCTCTCACAGCCACGAGAGTGACGACTCGGCCGCATCTACTCCCGAGGGTCAAGGAAACCCGGTTGCCGCCGTCGCTACAGTGCCCGCACAGCCCAAGCGAAAGGGCGGGCGCAAGCCTGTGAGTTTTCATGAGGCACAAAGCTCATGATATCATGACTAACCCCTCTGACAGCTTTATGCTACCTCTGAGGAGCGTAAGCAAAGAAACAGACAGGCTCAAGCCGCCTTTCGTGAGAGGCGCACCGAGTACATCAAGCAGCTTGAGGCAAGTATCCAGGTCCACGAGGCCAATCTGCACACCCTCCAGACGGCCCACCACAATTCTACTGAGGAGTGCCTCATGCTGCGCTACAAGAACTCGTTTCTCGAGCGTATCCTTTTGGAAAAGGGCGTTGATGTCTATGCCGAGCTCCAGGCCAAGAATGGCAACCCGATGCTGGGCCCAAATCACATGCCACAGAACCTGATTCAGCCTCCTCATCTTCACAGACCCATCCCGAACCGTGTTCGCAGGTCCGTGTCTGCTCTTGCCCCCAAAGTTCAGGCCAGCAACACTACTATGGCTGGCGTTAAGACCGAGACCTCTCCTCAAACTCGCCCCATTCACTCCCCCATCAACACAGCTTCTGCCTTCTCCTCCACCATGGAGAATATCGCTACCAGGGCCGACTCTGGCAGTGGCGCTCATTCACAGATGCCTGCTATCCTCACCGGAGTGTCGGGCCAACCGCTCATGGACCGCCGCTCCGCTTCTGTCAGCTCTGGAGGTAATTTCTACGCTCCTTCTACCTTTCACGGCCATCTCGATCATCTCGAGCATGAGTATGATCATCACGGACATATGATGCAAGACTCCGAGTTGGACAATGGCACACACACCGAGCCCTTCCCCCAGTCCATTGACGGTGGTGACAATTTGATGGTCTCGGCCACCTCAGCCACGGCCAGCCACCAGGTTCCCGCGTCGGGCCCAGGCTTTACGTCCATGAGCCAGCTTTTGGAACAAAACTTGGATTGGGACCCCTTCGGCCTCAGTGCTAGTATGAACTTCCCCCCACAACAGCTTCCATTTGACCAGCCCGGAACTATGCCATAAGGCTCGACAGCATACCGATTGCCACCTGATTGATTTTACCGAAAAAAAAAAAACGATACGACCTTGACGATTATGAGCGAGCACCAAATCGATCAATCAACCAGCTCGGAGCCGTCGCACATGCAATGGACAAGGCCTCCATCCGGACACGGAGGTGCACCTCGCTTTAGCATAATAGCCTAATTGACTTACTACTACGACCAACTTGCCATGGCATGCAGTACGAAGTCGGCTCTGAGCCTGCCAAGGCTAAAGCGTGCGCATTTGTCACCCATCCGAACTCGGGCAGAACACAGGGTCCAACCAAACAGACCCTTGCTGCCTCGGCATCAGCAGCAAACTGTTTTCACTATCGATTTAAGACGACTTTCACTTGCCTTTGATTGTTTTTCCGGCCCTCGAGCGACGCTTCGATGCTGGATTTACCAGACGTTTGCTCTTTAACCTTTTTTCTCTTCACTCGTCGGCTAAAGTCAATTGACCAATTTTTTCGCAACAAGCTTTTCAGCAGCTGTACAGAAAGAGGAAAGTTCAACCTGTTATTGGCGTTTGACGGAGATGAAAAGTTTTCGCGGTCGAGAGGCTCATCAGAGCTTGCCTATGGCTTGCTGCTTGACACCACACTGACCCTTAGCGAGACTATTTGAATATACTAGCGTGTTTTGTCACACATGAGCGTGTACCATGGTGGTGTTTTAGGGCGGACAGCGGACCTGACAGCGATGACGAATTCGGTACAGTATGGGTTATGATTGAACACTGGCTCGTGTGTGGCGTTTTTCTTTTAGTTCTTTTGTACAATGATACCTTGATCTTTATTTGTTGGCGTTTTGGAGGGGTGTTTTGGATTTTGCTTTGTTTGCATACTTCTCTTTGCTTTTCGTTTGAGCCTTGCTTGTGGAAGCTCGCAGACGATACCAAGCCCTCTGGATGTGTCTTTGAAGCTCCTCTCCTGATCCGGACTCTACCTTTTTTTGCCGAGCTAAGAAGAGCCTGGACTCAGGGCCAGGAAGCTTTGTCATGTCTACTTGTAAGTATGCCCAAAAGTCTCGTTCGCCTCTCACCCAGCTCAACCCACACCTCGTTCGCTGGATCAGACAGTGCAGGGAACCGGACACAAAACCACCTATCCTGTCACCAAGACTTAGGGTAGCAGATGCCAACTGGGATGGCGATAAAAGCCCATGACGCGAGATGGAAGTCGGCTGGATTTGCCGATGATTTACAGTTCCCCTCACGGTGCCTTCTCATAATAATATACTACATGCTCACTCGGTGACTGCGTAGAGACGTAGTGGCATAAAGGGCTAGTGTTTGACGAGTCTTTTGAGTCTCATATAGTATTTTACTTGTCTGTCTGGTGGATTCGGAGATTTGGGGACTGGAAGGCTGGGGTGCCCGTCGTTTGCCCTTGGGGGTCAAAACTGCGTTGAGCTGAGGATATGGCATGAGGCCAGACAGATTTTGAACCTCTGTACAGCTCAGTCTATTAATATCATATTCATAGATATCTCATTGGTCACGTGACCGCCGAAATGTCAGCCATCTTGTTTTCCCCTGCAACACATCTATTTGCAGACGGAATCATACTACACAACATTACTTCGCCAAGCCATGGAGAAATTCATCACGCAACCCGTCTCCAACCTTCTACATGATCAAGAGAACTTAAAGTCATACTGTTCTGGGGGCTTCCATCCTGTTTCTTTGGGTGACAAATTCAAGGACGGTCGATATGAGGTCGTGCACAAACTAGGATGGGGCGGCTTCTCAACAGTCTGGTTAGCGAGAGACACACGGTGCGTCAAACGTCTGCGTGCAGCACTGCTATAATGCTTTACTGATTAGCATGTCAGAGATGAGGAATGGGTAGCCCTGAAAATATGTAAGGCTAGCAGCATTACTTTCCGACGAGAATTGTCGACACTACAATCGCTACGAGAAAATCACACATCAAGATTCATCGTGAACCTTTACGATGATTTCATTCATGAGGGACCGAATGGCTCTCACTTGTGCATTGTGACTGAGTTTCTTGGTCCATCGTTAAGCGCAATTGTCGAGGACTACCATCTTGGTGGTGAACAGCTCGAGCCGGAAGACATACTGCGGTTCACCAGACAGATACTGCAAGCCACCGCAAGTCTCCATGAGGCCGGAGTCGCTCACGGAGGTAAGGGTTCAATTCAATACTCATCTGAATGAGAACTGACACACCGTTCGATAGACATGAGCGGAGCTAACATTGTCTTCACAACCTTGAATTTGACTCATTTATCAAAGGACGCACTTTTTGATGTTGTTGGCAAGCCTGAAACAGCATGTTTGCTAAATTCGGATGGGTCCTTACCGGGTCCAGGGCTACCAAAGCAGCTGGTGCGCAAGATCGAATGGGACAATTGGACTGACGAATGCGAAGAGGACATTCGCTTGGTTGATCTAGGAGAATCCTTCCGATTTGAGTCCGCTCCCAGCGCTCTGGCGCAGCCAAGCGAACTACGAGCACCGGAGACTTTTTTTATCAGCAAATTCAATCACAAAGTTGACCTTTGGCGAGTAGGCTGTATTGTACGGACCACGAACGCCTAGACTACATCATTTTACTAACAATACTAGATTTATTCGATGGTCTTCGGCTCTTACCCGTTCCAGTATTTAGGAGATGACGATATTCTCATTGCCCAAATGATCGGTTTTGTCGAAAACTTACCGTCCGAATGGGAAGAAAAATGGCGCCAGATGTCAAATATACCAGACCATCTGTTGCCAATACGTGAGTTAAGACTGCGTGCTTATTAATGTTCTTCGCAGTTTTAAGTACTCATTTTTATAGCGGTCGTGTCGGGCGATTCGAAACTTATTCGAAAATTCGCGAATTTGAAACAAGAAAAAGATCTCGCACCATTGCTGCCCATTATACAAGGGCTCATGAAATTTCGTCCCGCGGAAAGAATAACCGTCGGCGATGCATTGAAGCTTCTCCAACGTTGACCGGCCGGTTCAACAGGAGCATTTTTATTGAACGTGAATAAGTTGAGTCGCCAAAACTTGGACGGTTCGCATTTCTACTGCAGCCGATGAACGCCAAGCACCCGAGCCAGGTACTAGATAGCTATGTATATAAAGAATAAGGTACTCATGCTCCCCCCTCCGGATGAGCACAAGTGAAACCACTTTTAGCCTCTCTGACTCTGGCTCGGGCTGGCAGAGCGCCGCGCTGCTCGCATTGCTCCATAGTTAACATGAGTTTGTTTCGCGCTGATTTACGATGCCGGCCTGGCAAGTGTGACACGCGCCTCAGCGATCTGCTTTGTTCTTTTGTCTGGGTTCTAGGGCTGTGGAATAAATTGCTCGTACTCGGTGTAAGATGTGTAGCCTCAGGCTCGACTGGCCCGGAAGTTTGGTGGAACGTTCTATGCCAATTACACCCAGGGCTCCATGAGCGGACGACTTTATTATCACCGGCGGTAGCAAAAGAAGCACTCCGAGGTCACCGTGCGTTACGGCTGTGAGCTTCAAACACTTGCTTTACTTACATCTTACAAGCTACCCGTTTAACCTTGCACCATCACTCACTTTTTTAGCATCGCGCACCAGCCCTCCATGGCAGCTCGAGCATCAACGCAGCGACTGCTTCGTCTCTCAAGACCAATCTCAACCCATACCACGGCCTCTGCACCCGCACCGTCCAAGACTGCCTCCACCACCACGCCCAACCCAGCCCACAACCAGACCATCACCCTCCCCGATGGCCGCACGCTGGGCTTCGCCGAGTACGGCGACCCCCACGGGCGCAAGACGCTGCTCTACTTCCACGGCTACCCATCGTCGCGCATCGAGGCCAAGCTGCTGGACAGGCTCGCCCTCGCGCACTCGATCCGCATCCTGGCCCTCGACCGTCCCGGCTACGGCCTGTCGACGCCGCAGCGGCCGCGCCGCTCGCTCCTCGACTGGCCGCGCGACGTCGAGGCGTTTGCCGCCAGTCAGCACCTCGACCGCTTCGCCGTGCTCGGCCTCTCCGGTGGCGGGCCCTTTGC
>JAPFSE010000554.1:0-31148 GCA_030777785.1 Beauveria caledonica | reverse complement strand
CCCCCCCCCCCCCCCCCCCCCCCCCCCCCCCCCCCCCCCCCCCCCCCCCCCCCCCCCCCCCCCCCCCCCCCCCCCCCCCCCCGAGGCTATACATGTCACTCAGGTACCCGGTCGACCCCATCCCTGTACATCCGAAACATGAGCACAGAAGCAATTATTCAATTCCTGACTCGATGGCTATCTGTAATTTTCTTTTTTTTTTCTTCCCTTGAATGCCGTCATCACGCAAAAGGCTCCTTGTCAGTGTTGCCGTCTGTCACCGTCTGTCTTTGCTTGGCTGAGTGGCTGGCCTTTCATCCCAAGTGATTTGCTCTGCGCACTGCCCAATCATGAGCCGGACGTGAGTTACCACGTTGTACTTACTCCGCACAGTGCACTGTAAAGAACGGCAGACATCTCGCCTGCTGCATTCCCGTGCCATCGTCGATGTATCCTGTAATTACTTAGTAGCCTCGCGCAAGACCTTTTCCCGACTTTTTTTTTTTTCACTTTCTTGCCTGGAGTTGAGAGGCCAAAAACAATCCTTTCCGCCTCCCGCTTCTCTACGTGTTACTGATAGGCTTTTGGAGTTTCGCTAGCGACGTCTGATCGGCGGCCCTTGCACCCGCTAACCATTGTGCTAAGTTGAGTCCGTCACACGCCACAATGACAACCTGCGCAAGTAAATGATGAGAATGATCCGTGTCTAGTACGTATGGCGTCTTACATCTACTTTCACACCCTTCGTCTAATCAGTCGGTTATTGACTATGGCGGTTATCTAGCCATGGCGTTTTAAAGTATCCTCCCGAAAAAGATGCCGCGATCAGGACGCTGCCATCTTTCAAATCCCAAGTAGCCAGGCTCCTTTCGTCCCGCCGTCACGGGCCGCTTATGCAAGGGGGAAAAAAGGTTGGTGTACGGATAGTATTAGTTAGTATTAGTAGACCTGTAAATCGAAAACCATTGAGCAGAGGCTCTAGCGCCTCCTCGACACCCAACTACAAACCTGCGTCTGCTATTGTCTTGCGAATTGACGCCACCAGCTCCTCAATAGTCGTATTGTCACGGGGAACTGTGTGGCCCTTTCCGTGGTCAAATAGTGTAGCATTGTCTTCATTGCAGACACCATAGAGAGACATGGCGCCGTACAGGTAGGGGTCCAAGCTGCCGACAATGTGACACGTCGGTACGTCAATCATGTCTTCACATTCATCAGCCAAGACGGCCTTGACTTTGCCATCTTCGACTTTGCTAGGCGGCCACCCTGCAAAAAATATTCCGTACTTGATGAGAGCACGGCGTCAGCTTCTGTATGGAATCATGTTCTAGTAGGCATGCTAATGCGGAACACGTAGTGCTGCCAGTGGGGGGCCATACCTTGATCTTGCGCGGCGTCCCATGTTCTTCCTCTTGTTGGGCTTCGTGGAAGATGTACGAAGCCGCGGCGGTA
This sequence comes from Beauveria caledonica, assembly GCA_030777785.1. Lineage (NCBI taxonomy): Eukaryota > Fungi > Ascomycota > Sordariomycetes > Hypocreales > Cordycipitaceae > Beauveria > Beauveria caledonica. The sequence continues at coordinate 29,717 of JAPFSE010000554.1, read as the reverse complement.
GCTCCTTCCGAGTATCCAAGAATACCCTACCAGAGAAACACCATTAGAAAGTCGACCACAAAGATGTGTGACCCTGATTCTCGCAGGACACTTACATCAATTTCCGGATCCTCATCGAGGTACCGCGTGATACGGTCAAATGTCTTGCCAATCGTCTCCTCCCCAGGTATGGCGCCGTCGCCTTTAAGAAGAGTTCTCAGAGTATCTTCATATGATTCTCCCTCCGTATTGGCGCGCAAGGTGTTGACTAGCCTGGCAAGCCCGTCAACGCCGTCAAAGTCAATGTTGCGATAGTAGGGCGGCGGACCAAAATAATCCCCAAAACCTTCGGGAGGATTGACTGGAAATTGGCCGTCGACGAATTTGAAGCTAACATCGCCAGCCCTTTCAATCTTGGAGACGAAGGGGTCTAGTTGTGTTCGGAATGCCTGTGAGGAGCAACGACTGTTAGACTCGCGATGCCCAGTAATGCGCGCCGCTTCGTTAGTTGTTCATACCTTTGCGCTGCCGTAGGCGCCATGGAGGCAGAGAACCTTCATTTTCGCAGGGAAATGGGCGCTCAATTTGAGGGAGTCGGCCAATTACTATTATCTGACCTGCGCCTGTTGAATTCAATTCGCGACACACATGGAAAGAGATCAAGTCGGAAAGGTTGGCCGTTGTCGCTCCAAATGTGCCTGGGCACGTGCCATAGCTAGCTACGGGTCATCGACGGACTGAACAACAGAGGGAGAGTGAAATATGGGATAGCTTTCATGAGCTAGGCTAGCCTCTTAGCCCCTTCGATTGCCATTGTATCGGCTAGGTGTGGATTGGCCGGGGTGGATGACTTGGAGTGTTTGCGACAATTCCCGGCGCCCCGCCGTCATCGGTTCCTCTGCAAACATGCCAAAGAGATCGTTCTGACAAGCCAAAGGTTGTTTTCCAGCGCGCGCCGACCGCTGAGGTGCCAAGTTGCCAAGCTGCTATTAATAAGTAATGTCCTGTTTTGGCAGGCGATATAACTAAGCAGCACACTAGCAAACTAGCAGCTTGAGACGAGGGCGTGGGCGTGGGTGTGGGCACAGGCGACAGCTGATGATTGAAACATGGCTGCATCTGAAGTGGACCTATAAGAACCCTTCACTAACAAGGGCCACAAAGATGAAGCTCGATAGAGCCATGAGCTTTTGGCTCGGGGTGTGGTGAATGGGTAGCCATTAATTCATCCAGCACAGTCTCAAAAGGTCGAAAACTGCATGTTTGGATGGTCATGGATCATACAAAGCCGGCAATGACCCCAGAATTAGCGTATAGGGCTCGGCCAAGTCCACACACGCTGGCCAGTTGAAGCCGCAGCTCAGTGGTCGAATATTGCACATACGGCAGATCTCGACGACGGTCCTGTCAGCAACATGCCTCACGGCTCGTTATGAACCTGCCTGACGCTTTGCCGCAAGCGTAAACACAGGACGGCGGCGATGGCCAAGGTGACGGTGACGGTGATACTACCGTTCTGCTGTTGAACATTATTGGAGCAGAAAAGTTGAAAGTGGCTGAGGAACTAATGACGGCCAAATGGAGGATACAAGTACAGTGCCTCCAGGTAATTCCGAACAGCATTGTATGGGAAATTGGTGGTGATCTGCTCTGAATTACCTGATACCCACTGTAATTAGAGTATTATCATGTTCCACAAAAGCACTTTAGCGTCGAGCGCCAGTTTCTTCAGCGATCAGGTATCGGATATATTGGCCGAGGCAAGTGCCACTCGCACGTCTCGAGCTCATGCGACATTATCAACAATCACGCACCTGGCATACTCATATAAAACGGCGACATGTGACTGGATTATGGTGCGGGAGGGAGCGAGACTTGCGAATCATGGCGCGGGGATCTCTTGTTCCATTTGTATAGGGCAACACATCCACATGAACCATTTCCCCAGGATCGCGGCCGAGTTAGTACAAGGATAACGTTTTATCGTTGCTTTTTGGACCCAGTGACACCGGAACAAGCCAGGATTGGAAGGTGTTATTAGATAGCACGGGTCCTGCCTCTTCACCATTGGGATTAAGAGTTGCAGCGTCTCTTGACCGACGTGGGCATGGGTTGCCAACGCATACATTTATGAACACGTGGCGGGAGCTACGCATCTCACCGGATCAACTATTGGTAGGAGAATGTTCATTAAATTGGCCTGAGAAGAAGCATGACAGCAGATGGCATGTGTGGCGATCAGCAGAGCATTACAATTGCCAGTAAGGACACTAAGATGCCCTGTTAATTAAACGACCGCGGCACTTGTGTCGGGAAACCAAGGAGAGTTGGGGTTCATGAGTAAGTGCAGAACTTGAATTATTATAGGCCACCGATGTTGCAATATCGCGGAGTCAAGTGCAGGATTGGGGGGTCCGGAGGTGAAGCCAAAAGAGGGGGGGGGGCGTGGCCGGCCGACGCCGTTAAAGTGAATAGGGACGTGGAGATTCAGAGGTAGTACATTGTATTGAGATAAGAAGAAAGCACAGACTAGCCTGTTGGATATCTGCAGCTGGAGTGATGTTTGAAACTTGGGCTTGATTGGACTGGATGAAGCTGGTTTGGCTTGCAGTTTTCGAGGTTATATCTGGAGCACTGTATGATAGTCGTCTTGAGCAATTGGATTTCAGTAGAGGCTGTATGAAGACACAATAGTAGTAGCCATCTAGTTGGTGTGAATCTGTAAGTAGCTATCGTGTCGCTTGCTTCTTTTGTCCCGATGCATTAGGTCGAGGTGCATTAGCATCCTCATTCATAATTAGTTTATTATTAAGGTTGGGGACGGCTGACCTTTCGGGTTCTCGCGGCAAGTCGGCATCACTCATGTACTTAATACACAACGCTATATGCTTTTTTTGGTACGCTTTTTGGGTGCTAAATTACCCAAGCTGGCCCTCGATTGTTGGCTTCGCGTTAGGGCATCGGCATAGCCGGGTGACAAGTTCGCTGGAAAGAGAAAGTTTCTTTATGGCACTGTGTTACGGCGGGTCATTCTCGTGCTATTTCTCAAACGATGTTTGAAAAAGATGAATCTGGGAGAAAACTCGACACGTTGAGGGTTGTGTGGCTGGCTAGGTATCTAGGTAGCAGGCGTGGGTATGGAGTATGGGGTATACCTACTGTTTGGCTTGTGATGGTGTTGAGGGTACTTGGTACTCAGTAGATTGCAGCATGTACGTACATATGGCAGCGCCACACGGTGCCACCAAACGATTGCAGGCGTTTGTCGTCGCTCGCAGTTGGCAACTGGCAGCTGGCACAAAACAAAATCACGGTTCCGGCCGTCGGCCGAGCGGCGCGGGGCAAACAGACAAACGATCCATATGTACGGGCCGCAGCACTTACCAGCATATGTAGCAGTATGCCACATTTTGATCCTAATTTAAATGAAAAAGTGCAATTAATCAAGTCGGGTTCCATTATATCAAGGCTTTTCGCCAGGTAATGCCACCTCGGTGGTCGGCGCATCAGCCAACCAGCCAAACAAATGTTACCGTCGCCGCCGCCTTCAGTGCCGGTCCACCAAATATCCTGGTGAGCGATCCCCCTGGCCGGTGCTCTTCCTCTCCTCGGCATTGCTCCACAACTCCATCAAAGCTCCCGTTTGCCCATCGCGACTCACCTTTTGCACCACACATGTACTCTGTACCGTCGATCCCGTCAACTCAAACTCCTGTCTAGTTACCGACCTTGCGCCCAATGTCTTCTCCATCAGCCGAGCCGAGTCAGATGCTTCGGCCAGGACCCACGGCCGAGGCTTTTCTGATGCCATCATGGAGATGCGCCGGGGGAAGCGCCCAGACCCTGCCGTTACTACCAAATCGACGCGAGAAGCAATTGACAAGCAAGCAGCGTAGCCAGAAGGAGCCAGCCAAGACGCCATTGCGGCGCCAGGTCCCGCAGAGGTAGTACCCTAGCCCCATTTTCCTTCTCCATCTGCCCGGCTGAAACCTCTCCCACTAATAATTCGTGCAGCGTTGACGGTCAGCCATGTCGCGCCACCCGCTGCCCTTTCACATTGGATTGGCCTATTCCAAAAGTTGAACCCCAGCTCCAACTATCTACCTGTAGGCCGTCGTAGTCGGCCTCCCAGTAGTCCGGAATATTACCTGCAGCAACTATCGCCCTTGCCTGCCCGATGTTGCCATCGCCCACCATCATCTACTAGGCCGGTTTCGTGCAATGCGCGTGCTGAAGCCACCATGTGCCCCAGGTCCATCAAGTACCAATCAGCAGCGGTTCTAATGCAGCAGTACATGTCCGACCGCTGAACTTTGGTTCATTGCGCAGCTGCCCTCGTTTGCGCTCGACAAGCACGGCCCGAACGTGCTGCGGCTCACAGACGGCTGCCGTGGTCTCACCCTTTCCATCTCCATCCCATCTTTCCCAGAAAGCTGAACGGTGCCTGACTATCGGCCAATTCGACGCAGCCATGTCAACGGAATTGTTCCTGAGCCCTCACTTATAGCCTCGACCCAGCTGCCTCCACGCGCCCCCCACACTATACGCTCGGTCCAAATTTGAAGAGAGAATGTTCGCTAGGTCCCCCTCGACCGGTGAGTTGATTATGCCCATTTCGACTATGCGCCATAACGTTATCTTGTGCACGCCTCACAATCGCATACATTGTATGTCTGCTGTATTCATGCATCCCAGTATTCTGGCCACCGAGTGCCACACTGGATAGTGCCGAAGATAGTACTCCGTCCAGCTTTTCACAAGCAAGGAGCGCGTCCCGTCTCAGTTTAGTCCATCCTGGAATGGTCCCTTGACCACAATGTCTCACGTCTCATTTTTCTCATTGCCCTGTCGTTATTATTTTCTCATCTATCCGTATGTTTATTTGCAATGATGCCCCGATACTCACTGTAACTGACACAATGTTCCGTGCTGCAGATGGCCGCCTCTCCTGCTTCTGGCCCCTCACTCAAGCTTGCCCGTCACCTGTCGTTGCTACCTGCTGAAGCTCCCAACCTAAGCTTGCGCGAGATTCAATCATAAATGTTCTGCATCACGCAACGTGATCTCGTTAATTTTGACTGCGAGAAGATAGGCCAAGTCATTTCAGGCGCGATACAACTCGCTTCGCGACAGACTACGACGCTGGCAAAAAGGTCCGAACCATAACTTCACCTGCCTTCTCTAGTATTCATTCACATGGCGCCACATCTTTGCCCTCTCGACTGATCTGTTCACCCCCTCCCTCCCCTGCGCCCCGCGTTACTTGCACTCAAAAGCAAGTATTGAGATGCTCAAGGGCCACCCCCTCCTTGACGCGGATCGATCCATGCTTTTCGTTTCGTCCGTGAATCCTTCCTTCATTGCTTCGGCTGCCTCGTGCTACATTCGCGGCCCATTATTAAATCTTTGATTGACGCAGTCACAAGATGTCTCCCAATCGACAGTCCCGCCCAATGCGCTTCCGTTTTCATTCTTGTCCCACACCCTCCTAACATGAACCCATGAGACTAGCTTGGCTAGTTGCAAACGCCCAAAGAGCTATGCAGTCAAACATATCCCTTGCTCTACGTACTTGGTCTGCGTGCTTGACAATTCTTAGTTGCCCCTCTTGGTCTTATCCTGGAACTGTCTGTTCATATATACTTCGTAGCTGCCCTTCCTATTAGCTCACTCCCTCACTCCCTTTTCTCTCGGCCACTGCCCTCATTACCTCATGAGCGGCGAGAACCATCTGTTCATGTCACTTGCATCGTCGTCTTGCTCCTAATCCATTATTCCCCAAAGCCGAGCAAGTACATTTCTTTTTGCGACCAACTATCATTGCATATAATCATCATCATTCATTCATTCATTCATAATTAGACGCGATGCTCATCGACAAAATGGAGACGCCCACACCTCTTGCCATTGTCGGCATGGCATGCCGCACGTCCGGCGATGTGAGGACAGTCGATGAGTTTTGGACTATGCTGTCCCGGTCCCGACACGGCTCAGGCCCTATTCCCAAGAGTAGATACAACGCCGAGGCTTACTACCATCCAAATCCTCAAAAGAGAGGTACTTTCAACCAAGTCGGTGGCTATTTCATCGACAGAGATTTCTCCGTCTTTGACGCGCCTTTCTTTAACATCACCAAACAAGAAGCCAGTTCAATGGGTAAGTACCGTCACCTCTTTGTGTGGCCACTTTGCCAGTGCTAATGCGCCTTGTCAGACATCAACCAGAGACAACTTCTCGAATGCACATACGAAGCCCTGGAAAATGCTGGTCTACCCAAGGGTCAGATCTCCGGCGAAAAGATGGGTGTCTTCATTGGAACAAAACGAGCCGACTATCGTACCGGAAGCCTGCAGGACCTCAACCAAGTCGAAATGTTCGAAGCTACCAGTGGCCACAGCTCCATTCAGGCTGGCCGTATTTCATACTATTTTAACTTGAATGGCCCATCCTTTTCCGTGGACACGGCGTGTTCCTCTAGTCTGCACGCCATGCATGCTGCTGTGCAGAGCATCCGAAGCGGCGACTGCGACTCTGCCATTGTTGCTGCCAGCAATCTATACATGAATCCGGACGATCTAATCCAGATGTCTATGCTGGGTCTCTTCACCCCAACAGGCAAGACTTACGCCTTCGATCACAGAGGCCAATCGGGCTTTGCATGCGGTGAAGGCGTCGGCTGTGTTGTTATCAAGCGTCTCGACCAGGCTCTGCGAGATAATGATAAGATTCGCTCCGTCATTGTCAACACGGGAATTAACCAGGACGGCAAGACCGTCGGCTTGACTTCACCGAGTGCCAAGCAGCAGGAAAGCCTCATGCGCGAGGTCTATGCTCGCGCCAACATTAGCCCGAGCGACGTCGGCTTCGTCGAAGCCCACGGCACGGGTACCAAGGTTGGCGATCCTTTAGAGGCCAGCGCGATTCACAACTTCTTTGGTCAAGGCCGTACTAAGCGTTCGCCTCTATACCTTGGCTCGGTGAAGACCAACATCGGCCATCTGGAGAATGCCAGTGGTTTGCTCTCCGTCATCAAGTCTACTCTCATGTTGGAGCGCAACTTTATCCTGCCCAACACCAACTTTGAAAAAGCAAACCCTGCCATCCCTCTTGATGAGTGGAACATCAAGGTTCCCACCACCATTCGCCCTTGGCCCAAAGGCAAACGCTTTATCAGCATCAACAACTTTGGCTTCGGTGGCTCCAATGCCCACGTCGTCCTTGAAAAAGCTCCCCTGTCCCAGGTGGCCAAGGGTCTTGCCATTGAAGCAAGTGACGACAATCAAGTTGTGCCTAGGCTCTTTGTCATGTCGGGCAACGATGAAGGCGCGGCGAAGCGCAATGCTGCTGCTATTGGTATCTACACAGAGCAACATCCTGAAGTGTTCCAGAAGCGCATTATTCGCGACATGGCGTACACACTGGGCGAGCGCAGAACTCACCACAATTACCGCTTGGCACTCACTTGCGGCAGCTTTGATGAACTCGTGTCTACCCTTAACTCGGAAGCAATGATTCCTACGGTCGCAACTACCGACCCTCTGAAGCTGGCATTCGTTTTCACCGGCCAAGGTGCTCAGTGGCCACAGATGGGCAAGCAGCTTCTCAACACACACCCTATTTTTGCCGATACTGTCAAGTCTGCTTCTGATTATTTGGAAAGCATTGGCGCCGATTTTTCTCTTCTAGAAGAGCTCGTGCGTGACAAGAGCGAGTCTATCGTTGGACTTGCCCACATCTCGCAGCCAATCTGCACTGCTGTCCAGCTTGGTCTCGTTGAGCTGCTGAAGACTTGGAATATTAAACCTTCCATGGTCATCGGCCATTCTTCCGGTGAAATGGGTGCAGCTTATGCCGCCGGTGCCATCACCCTGCGGGAAGCTATGGCTGCTGCGTACTATCGTGGCCATTACGCCGCACAGATGAAGCAGCGCAACCCTGATCTCCATGGTGCAATGCTCGCTGTTGGTGCTGGTCCTGAGGAAGTCAGAGGAATCATCAAATCCATGGGTCTCTCTGGCGTTACTGTCGCCTGCGAAAACTCCCCCAACTCGATCACTGCCTCCGGTGACGAGGCTCACGTTGATAAGCTCGCTGCAGAGCTTGAACAGCGGAGCATGTTCAATCGCAAGCTTCGTGTTGAAATGGCATATCACTCACCTCACATGCAACTGGTGGCTGATGACTACATGTCTGCTATCAGCAACATGAGCCCTGTGCCAACTGAGGGAGTGCAGTTCTATTCGTCGCTTCTGGGCGCAAAGCTTGATAATACTGCTGCGCTTGGTGGCCAGTACTGGGTCGACAACCTGACAAACCCTGTCCGCTTCTCGTCCGCCTTCGCCGAGCTTTACAAGAGTGGCAAACCGGACATTATTGTCGAACTGGGTCCTCACGCTGCCCTGGAAGGTCCAATCAAGCAGATTCTGAAAGGGATCAGCCCACAGGCGGCTGCCAACGCCAAATACTTCTCTGCCTTGATGCGCAACCAGGAAGCTACAACTACTGCTGTTAAACTGGCTGGCAATCTTTGGAGTCGAGGCCATCCCATCAACTTTTCTGCCGTCAATCTTACCTTGACAGGCCAGGAGAAGCCCTCCCTGATATCGGATCTGGCACCTTATTCGTGGTCGCAGCATCAGTACTGGGCAGAGTCACGGGCTGGAAAGAACCGCCGCCTGAAGCCATTCCCGCGCCATGATTTGTTGGGTATCCTGGATGATTTCTGCAATGAAGATGAGCCAACTTGGAAGAGTGTCATCACTACAGATGACATTCCCTGGACAAAGGACCACAAGATGCAGGGCCTGCCCACGTTCCCACTCTCTGGCTATATCACCATGGCGACCGAGGCAGCCTCTCAGCGTGCCCAGCTCCGTGGTAATGCAGTGGAAGATATTGCGGCCTTCCGTATGCGTGATATCAAGGTCACCAAGGCATTGATATTGGATGAGAACAGCAGCTACGACTTGCGCTTTAGTCTGAAGGCATATGCTGAAGGCCTGGGCTCTTACTCTGACGAGTGGGATTCGTTCCACATCTCATCCTGGACTCAGTCGCGTGGATGGTTGGAGCACTGCCGTGGCCTTGTTGGTATCAAAAAGAAGAGCTCTGCCAACATCATCCGACCTGTCACTTACGATGCTGCTCTGAGCCGAAAGGCGTTCATTGATAGCAGCGACGCTACCAACATTGATGTTGAGAGTTTCTACAGCGAATTGGATGTCAAAGGTGCTGGCTACACTGGCAGCTTTGATAGCAAGGAGAATGGAAGCCTTCGTGTGTTCAAGAACATGTCGAGCTGCTCCATCACCCTCAAGGACACTGCTCAGTGTATGCCCTATCAATACGAAACCAAGACGATTGTTCCCAGCGCCTTCCTGGATACTGTGTTTCAATCCGTCTTCCTTAACCTTGGAGCTGGCCGTGGAAATATGCCTCACCTTTTCATGCCCGCCGCGGTCAATGAGCTTGAAATCACCCCCGAATCGCCCAACGCTGTCGGCGAGGTCGTTCAAGTCGTGACCAAGTGCCCTGAGACGATGCCAGCTGGTGCCGTGGATTTTGATATTGATGTATGGCAGAGGAGCCCCGCTGTGCCCGTCATTTCGGTCCGTGGATTTATGATGAACCCCTTGTATGGCGATGTGTTTGAAGGTCAGGAGCCCCGTTCTCTGTGCTACAATGTTAAGTGGGAGTCGCTTGCTGAGCAGAAGGCGAAAGTCAATGCGCCCGAAACGGGCGCCAACGGCATTGGTCATACCAACGGTGAAACCCATATTCATGCCAACGGTCACACCAATGGCATCGCAAACGGTCATGCTAATGGTGTCGTGAATGGCTATTCGAAGGGAGATGCCAACGGTGACGTCAGTAGCCACTCCAATGGGCACACCAATGCGTACTCCAACGGACACGTCAACGGACATACCAACGGACATACCAACGGCGACGCTAATGGGCACGTCAATGAGCACATCAATGGTCACACCAATGGTCACACCAACGGGTACACCAATGGTCACACCAATGGGTACACCAATGGTCACACCAATGGGTACACCAACGGTCACACCAATGGTCACACCAATGGGCACGTCAACGGACACGCCAACGGACATGCTAACGGATATGCCAACGGCGACGCGAATGGGCACATCAACGGGCACATCAATGGACATACCAACAGCCATCCCTTCCTCAACAGGGTCGACTTGAGCGAGACTCCAATCATTATCATTTGCGATGCCGGAGCGACGCCGCTGGCCTCGGCGCTGGCCGACCTCATCGAGCTCCAAACCGGCGGTCTGATGCCAAAGATCACCACCCTTGCTGAAGTTGAGATTTCGTCTTCCACAAGATACATCTGCCTGAACGAAGTCGAGGGCCCTGTTCTTCACAACATGGATGGTGCTACTTTTGCCCAAATCCAGAAGCTCCTCTTGAACTGCTCATCCATGCTTTGGGTTGGCACTGGCGCGTACCACATTGCTACGACTCCCTTGAACAACCTTGCACAGGGTATGCTGCGTACCATTCGCTCCGAGTCTAGCAAGATTGCCGGGACTCTTGATCTTCATCCCAAGTCAACCCTCCAGCCTGTCGATCAGGCCCAGTTGATCATCACTGCGATGAAGACGACTCTGGAGACTCCCGAAGACGATGCCCCTGTCGACTTTGAGTTTGCTGAAAAGGATGGCAAGCTATTTGTCCCTCGCGTCTACAATCAAAACGATGTCGACCTTGAGCTCTTCCGTGCCACTCAGCCATCCCGCCCCTACGCGCAGAACTTTTCTCAGCCTGGGCGCCGTCTTAAGCTGGCTGTTGGCACCTACGGTGCGCTTGATTCTCTGTACTGGAAGGATGAAGAGGAGTACGTTCTCGGCGACGAGGAGATTGAGATCAAGGTGGCTGCCACTGGTATGAACTTCAAGGATGTTGTCATTGCAATGGGCCAGCTGGCTAGCCCATACCTTGGAGTTGAGTGCGCTGGCACTGTCTCACGTATCGGCTCCAACGTTAGATCGCTCAGGATCGGTGACCGTGTCTGCGCCATGACGCACGGTGCTTATGGAACCTACGCTCGCTGCCCCGCGACCAGCGCAGGTCTCATCCCCGAAGGCATCTCTTTTGAGACGTCGGCCTCTATCCCAGTCGTTTACTGCACCGCTTACTATGGTCTTGTTGATCTGGCTCGCCTGGAATCTGGTGAAAAGATTCTCATCCATGCTGCTTCTGGTGGCGTTGGTCAGGCTGCCATCCAACTTGCCCAAATGATTGGCGCAGAGATCTTTGCTACAGTCGGAAGCCTCGACAAGAAGCAGCATCTCATCGAGGAGTACGGCATCGCCGATGATCATATCTTCTACAGCAGAGATACCTCATTTGCCCCGGCACTGCGCGATGCCACCGGTGGCAAAGGAGTGGACGTGGTCATCAACTCCCTTGCCGGCGATCTGCTGCGCGAGACTTGGTCTTGCCTTGCCCCCTTTGGCCGCTTCATTGAGATTGGAAAGCGAGACATCAACTCCAACACGAGACTGGAGATGGCCAAATTCGAGTGGAACTGCACCTTTAGCTCCGTGGATCTGACCAAGGTCGGTGACTTTAGACCCAAGATCATGGGTCGCATCTTCCGCGATGTCATGGAGCTTCTGGGCAAGAAGACAATCAAGCCCATTGGTCCCATCACAACTGTCAGCATCAGCGAGGTCGAGTCTGCTCTGCGTAAGCTCCAGAGTGGCAAGACCACTGGTAAGGTGGTGGTCAACCATGAGCTCGACGGAAAAGTCAACGCTACCCACCCCGAGCCAGACACCAACTCGCTCAAGGCCGATGCCACGTACATTATCATCGGTGGTACCGGTGGACTTGGCCGGTCCATGTCCAAGAGAATGGTGCAACGAGGCGCGAGAAACATTGTTCTGCTATCTCGCAGTGGCAGCATGACACCAGAGCTGGAGAAGCTGATGGCAGAGTGCGAGCCGCTTGGCGCCAAGATTCACGTCATGCCGTGCGATGTTGCGGATGAGGCCAAAGTCAATGAGCTTATTGCTCAGCTGCGCAGCTCGCTGCCTCCTATTCTGGGCGTCATTCATGCTGCCATGGTGCTGCGTGACACTCTGTTTGAGAACATGTCGTTTGAAGATTATGAGGCTGTTGTCCGCTCCAAGGTTTCGGGAGGCTGGAACTTTCACAACGCTCTCATCAATGATCCTCTAGACTTGTTCATTGTTCTCTCGTCGGTGGCTGGCATTGTTGGAAATCGTGGTCAGGCGGCATACGCCGCTGCCAACACGTTCCTCGACGCGTTGACGGTTCATCGTCGCCAGCTTGGCCTTGCATCTACCTCGCTCAACTTGACAGCCGTTGAGGGCGTCGGCTACTTGGCGGAGAACGCGGCCAAGCAGTCCGAAGTACTCAAGAACCTGTCAGGAAGCAGCATGGGCGAGAGCGAAGTGCTTGCCCTCGTGGAGGCCTCCATTGACGGCAAAGTCGGTACTTTTAGCAATGACCAGGCGATTACCGGCCTTGACCTTGGCGACGCCAGCAACTTTCCTTACTACGCTGCGGATGCCAAGTTTAAGCCCCTTCGCGATGCTGCACTTGCCGCAAGCGCTGCCGCTGGAGGCGCGGACGGCGCGGCCAACGTTCCTATTGGCAAGAAGCTGGCAAAGCTCACGACGGTGGACGAAGCTGTCGAGCTCGTTGCCACGGGCTTGCGCGAGAAGCTGGGTGCCATTCTGATGCTGCATCCCGATGTCATGGCCGCCAGACAGGCCACCACTACCATTACCGCCTTTGGGCTGGACTCGCTCAACGCCATTGAGCTGCGCAACTGGATTGGAAAGGAGTTGCAGGCGCACTTGCAGGTGCTGGAGCTGTTGACGAGCGGCACCATGGCGGATCTGGCTTCGCAGATTCTACGCAAGACCAGGATCCAGGGTGTCTGGACCGAGGAGAAGACTGCATAAAGTGTGGTGAGCGTCAAAGAAGGAAGAAAAATAAAAAAAAAAATTAAAAAAAAAAAACATAACATTAGCATGACTTTTCACGGACGGGAGTTGGCATTTCTTTTCTTCTCACTTCATTTCTCATGTTCTTTTATTACTTGGCACGGCGGCGCAACTTTTTACCAATTTGACGTCTTAATGAACTTTATTAGAGTTATCTACAAAGCACGTCTCTCTTGAGAGATTTAATAGAATTAATTACATGACAGCATACCCTTTCCACAAGAGTCAGTGTACTATTCGTAGGCTTCAAGTAGACTTGGGAGCGGCGCAGAGCATCCCAGATAAAAAAGTTCTGTGGCTGATGGCGTTTTCCACAGCGGGGATAATTAATTAATTTAATATCATCTTTAACGTTGCAAGTTTATAGTTAGCTGCTGTATGCTGCTGGGGCGGTGCACATCTATTCAATTACGCCATCCGAACTCGGTATGGTGAGTTTTGTTCTACCTATAGTTTTTTTTTTTCTTTTAATCTGGCGAGCGGACCCTGGATTTTCTTCTTCTTTCCCGCTAAAAAAACACCAGCGACAACGAACGGCGACCTCGACCCCGAGTTACGGATACACAGGCACAGATGAGCTGAGACATTGAACAAAAGAAAGAGGATATTACGAGAAGGGACTTATTTGCCAGCCATGCAATCCTGAATTTCCCTAGTTTGAGTCTGTCAAAAAGGTGAACTTGGCCTTGTTGTGCGCGCGCGTGCTCAGCTCCCTTTTTGCGCAACCACCAACTTGCGCTCCCATCGCACCTTCTCTCTCTCTCTCGCTTTTTCTTTGCCCAACGCCTTCCTCTTTGAGACCTCGACGAACCATGACTAGATCCCTCGCCGACGAGAAAAAGCCTTCGGCCGGCGCTGCCAGCAGCAGCCTCGGCCCCCTCCTCTCCTCGTCGTCCTCCACATCCTCGCCTCTCCCACACGAGACCATCCCCGTGTACGGCAGCTTCCCCTCTCCTCCTCCTCCTCCGTCTCCTTCCTCGCCCTCTGGCCGCGCGCAACACACGATGCGCGCCCTCGACGCCGACCTCGTCACGGCGACGGAGCGGCGCGACCTCCAGCGCGGTCTCGCGGAGCGCCACCTGTCCATGCTCGGCATCGCGGGGGCCATTGGCACGGGCCTGTTCCTCGGTCTCGGCGGCGCCGTGCAGACGGGCGGCCCGCTCGGCGCGCTGCTCGGCTACGCGACCGTCGGGCTCGTCGTGTGCGCCGTGCAGTTTGCGCTCGGCGAGGCGTGCGCGCTGCTGCCCGTCACGGGCTCCTTTGTGCGCCACGCCGAGTTCCTGGTCGACCCGGCCTGGGGCTTCGCCATCGGCTGGAACCTGGTCTACGGCAACCTGCTGTCGATCCCGTCCGAGATCACCGCCATCTGCGTCCTGTTTGAGTTTTGGACCGACGTCAACCCGTCCGTCTGGATCGTCACCTTCATCATCCTCACCGTCGCCGTCGGCATGTGCCTCGTCCGCGTCTTTGGCGAGGTCGAGTTCTTCTTCGCCCTGCTCAAGATCCTCCTCGTCGTCTTCCTCGTCATCCTCGGGCTCGTCATCGACCTCGGCGGCGTGCCCGGCACCCCCGCCATCTACTTCCGCTACTGGAGCAAGCCCGGCCCCCTCGTCGAGTACATTGCCTCGGGCCACTGGGGCAAGTTTCTCGGCTACTGGAGCGTCATGACCTCGGCCGTCTTCTCCTTTGCCGGCGTCGAGTCCATTGCCATGGCCGGCGCCGAGACGCGCAACCCGCGCAAGGCCATCCCCGCCGCCTGCAAGAACGTCTTTATCCGCATCGTGCTCTTCTACATGCTCGCCATCCTCATCGTCGGCATGCTCGTCGCCAGCGACGACCCGCGCCTCGACGGCGGCGACGGCTCCTCCGTCACCCAGAGCCCCTTTGTCATTGCCGCCCAGGCCGCCCACCTGCCCGCCGTCCCCTCCGTCGTCAACGCCGTCCTCATCTCCTCGGCCTGGTCCTCGTCCAACCAGGCCCTGCTCTCGGGCACGCGCGTGCTCTACGCCCTCGCCCTGAAAAAGCAAGCTCCCGCCGTCTTCCTCCGCACCACCTCCTGGGGCGTGCCGTACGCCTGCGTCGCCCTCTTCTCCGTCTTCAGCCCTCACCGCATTTTACTGGCTCATCAGCCTCACCTCGGCCGGCGTGCTCGTCTCTTGGATCGCCATCCTTGTCAACCACATCCGCCTGCGGCTGGCCCTTCGCGCACAGGGCATCCCCGCCACGCGCCTGCCCTGGCATAATGCCTGGACCCTCTACGCCTCGTGCTGGGCCCTCGGCATGTGCATCATCATCCTCTTGACGGCCGGCTTCAAGGTCTTTACAAAGGGAAACTGGAGCCCCGAGTCCTTTGTCTCGTCGTACCTCGACATACCGCTGGTGGCGGTGGCGTTTGTGACGTGGAAGCTGCTCAAGAAGACGAAAATTGTCAAGTTGACCGAGATTCCGCTCCATGCCGCACTCGAGCAGGCGGAGCAAAAGGACGTTGACGACCAAGAGGATGCATAATCACAGCATGTGAGAACTCTTCAAGTTCCAAGGAGCATATTGCATCAAGCGCTGCATTTGAAATTTTCTGTATACCAAGCCATGTAAAAAGGCACCATCCAGCCACTGTATGATTGATCATCTACGCCTACAAAACAAAAGTAAAGATGATGAAAATAAAGCCCTTCTCGTCCATGAAAAAAATATATTTATCCAACTATGTTATCCAGGAAAGGCTATCTATGTTGGCCCAAAGTGTCCAAGGCTCCCGCTATTGTATTAAATTTCGAAACTGAGAGTAATGGTAGTAACGAGATGTGCGTATGAGCCGAAATAGCCAAACAAACAAATAAAAGCAGATAAACCAGAAACGCTTCGCAATGCTAGGCTGTGTGAATGCTGCTTGTTTCTTCTTGGCTTCCAAACACCGCTTTCCAAGCGCTCAAAACATGTATAGGTACAAAAAAAAAAAGAAACCAAATGGTGCATGCCTGATTCGCAGTAGGTACCCAGCTTATGTGCAAGTAGCGCACATTCGCCGATGGACACATCAGGCCGACCCATCAAGGAAAGACGCCCTGTCGCCAAACTTCGACTCGATCCATTGAGGCACCATTGTGTGGCATCTGCATCTGCATCTGGTTGTTGGATTGCATACCACCACCATACACGCCGTTGTTATACATTTTCATAGCGCCAAACGCATGTGCGCTACTTGCGCCGTAGGGGTTCATATAGACACCCTGCTGGGGGCCATTGTTGAAGGCCATGCTGTTGGGTCGATTCAGCTGACCCTGGTTCAGCATTTGAGCAGATATAGGGCGCTGATTGCCAGCACGTCCCCCATTGCCGTTGTTGTACGCTCCGTTGTGAAATGCTCGCTTTGGTGCAGCTCCTGGCACGGACAAGGTCGAAGGCATTTGAAGGCGCATAGCTGTCATCCTGGCCTCGTTTTCGCGAGCGATGCGTTCCTCCTCCTCTCGACGCTGTATTTGTTCCTGGACTCTGAGATCTGGACTCTTTCTCGGGTGCATGCCGAGAACATTAGAGAGACTCATACGGCGGTCCTTGTTGTGCACTGCAGAGCCAGCTGCTACGATGCCGTGTGCCATTTCCTGCTGACGAGCCGCTTTCTCGGCTTGCAAGCGACGCCGCCGCTGGCCAAGTGTCTCTTCCTCCTCAGGAGCCCCGTTGACTCCCTTGGTATCCTTGCCGTCGACAGTACCTTCCGACTTGCCCAGTTCCACAGGATCGAATTGACTCATGAGCTCAGCAGAAAAGGCTGTGCTCACGGGTCTGGTGGGAGGCAACAAAAGCTCATTTTCCTTCTCCACGTCGGATGCCAGACGCTTTCTCCGATCGGCCAGCGTCTCGCCCTCAACATCCTCTGCACCAAGTAGGTTCAAAGAACTCATCGATTGTCGTGGGCGTGTATCTCCAAGACGAGCTGGCGCCATCAGCATACTTTGCGGCCGAGGTGTAGAAAAAGTATTGTCCCGCCCTTGCAACCGTGCACGACGTTTGCTCAGGGGCTCGTTTTCCTCGATTTCCCTTTTTTCTATCAGGCCGATCGGGCGCTCGAGATCTGCCATGTTCTTTGCGCCTTGTTGTCTAGCTGCGATGATGGCCAGCGGAACATCTTCATCATCGGAGCCATTCTGTTCCAAGTGTGCGTCGGGATCCTCCCAGAGCAAATTGACGCGCTTGCTCTTGCGATCAATTCTCTGTGTCTCAGCAACGGCATCGAGCTCGAGTAGTGTAGCTTGCATGCCATACGCGTCCTGTAATCTGTTCTGGATGCGCTCCCTCTGCTGCTGCTTGCGAAGCTGCAGTTCCGCAAGCAAGGTGGTAGGGGCTCCCATATGGCCTTCGATTTCCTCTGCTCCCTCGTCCCCTTCAATTTGCTCTTCCCCGATGTGCTCCACGGCGCCTGTGGGCACTCGGACAACGTGATCGCTGTCGCTGTCGCCGTTTAGGTGAGGAGCATCATTGTTCGGTCTAGGGCTTTCTTGGCTGTTGCGACTGTGACTGCGCCTGCCGAGCAGCATCCACGAAGATCGTTTTTTGACAAGATGCTCGTTGGATGGCGGCTCCAAGGATGGCGATGAAGCAACCGACTTTTTTGTTGCCCCGTATACTTCGGGGCCAAGTTTTCCAGCATAAGGATGATCGGTGAAGGCGTCCACTGGAGCGCTGGCCCCGGCAGCCAAGATGTCGTCAAGGGCATTCATGGCAGAACCATCCTTGGCTTCAATGTCAGCCGTTATAGCGGGCGCATCAAAGAAAGCACTTGCGCGCAGCTGGGCAGGGATCATGGACATTCGACTCTTGCGCTTCTCAACGGGCTTGGATTCAGAAATGCGTTTCGGGAGTCGAAGTGTTGAGGCAAGATTTTCAAAGCTCTCCTGAGCAGGCGCGGATACTTGAGCGGGCTCGGGAAATGGATCGTTGATTTTTTGCATGTCTTCACTGGAAAGGGGGAGGAAGGATGGTCGACGTTCGTGGTGGCGCTCCTTGATAGGCCGAGGGTTATCCGCAAGCTCAGTCTTGCTACCCAAGACCGGCATAGCAGAGGCTCGGCGAGTAGCGTCGCTATTGACAGGATCATGTGTGCTGTCCATCATGGCACTAAGTACCTTGGACTGCCTCGAGTTTCTTTGATGAGCCTTGATTTTATTGGACAGCTTCTGGGGAATGTTCAAAGTGGCTGGAACACGCGCCGGATAATAGTTCATCTGAAGACCCGAGGCCGGATCGATATACGACTGGGGACGGATAAGACCAGCGGGTTGCGGAGGCGGTGGAAGTGAGTTTTCTCCGTACGAGAAAGCTGGAGCCCGGGAGAGAGTTTGCGGAGGTTGCAAAGGGGGAAGATCAAAGACATGATCATCTAGTTCCTCAAGATGCTGATCAACGGCGACATAGCCCTCCTCGATGAGAGTGCGCTCTTGGTGATATTCCTCATGCTGCATGTCGGTCCCATTATCAGGACAGTGGACTCCATCAAAGTCGAAGAAAGCATGTTGAGCTTGGTGATAAGTATCGTGGGAATGGGAGGAGCCGGGGCGAATTCCACGGTCGGGAATTGTGGACGCATCTCGATTACGGTCTGGCGAGTAGTTGAAGATGGGCTTTTGCGTAGCGCCGTGCTGCATCATCTTGTGGAAAGCATCGGTGCTAGGCTTCTTGTGCTCGCTCTCTTGTTCGTGGGCGGGTGCTTGGTGAATGATGGACTCTAATTCGAGCGGCGGCGCACTGTCAGCCTCATCCAAGACTGTTTGTGTGAGCGAAATAGGCTCGGATTCGGAAATGTCAGCCAATGAGAGCTTTGCCGAGCGCACACTGCGGACAGAGCTATTGCCGGGGCCGTGGCGAGACAAGACAGTAGCAGCCTCAGCCTCGGGCGAGGTAGCCGTCAGTGAGCCGGGAATCAAGCGACCACTTGCAGAGGCACTGGGAGACTTGACAAAGGCAGCAGGTGAGTAGCCACCCTGGCGTGCGGCGATGTTAGTCGATACAATGGAGGATGAGCTCGAGAGATGCCTTTTGAGCTGACTTGGGGGTGCTGGGCCGACATCGTCTCCGGGCCTGACACTGGCAGCGAGAATAGATGATCGTCGAGAGTCGCTTCGTTTGAGTTCGCCGTGGAGGTCTCGAATCGCATCGTCGATGGAACTCGTCATTGAAAGCTGTTGGGCAGTTATTTCGAGCTGCGCAACGCTGCTAGCGGTACCAGGCCGGCTGGTCACATCGGCAGGCACTACTCTATTGATAGGTTTAGGATGGACCATCCGAGTATTGGCGAGAACAGTGCCTGTGTGGAGGGGTTGTGTCTCGCCGACAGGGACCAGAGGCGAAGGGGCATCGTCGTTTCTGGGTTGAGTATTGGCTGCAGCAGCACGGAGGGCCTCGCTGATGGAGTCGGTTCGCTTTCGCATACATGCCGAGGCGGACATTTGGGATCGAGTAGGGCTAGCTCCGGATTGTCGGATTGGCGATGTTGATTTGGTAAGCCTATCATGTCGCCTTGGTGATGCGGGTGTAGACTCTGGCGTAAGAGTCTGAGGCATGCTCATGGGAGCACCCCTGTGGGCAGGATGAACAAAGAGCCCTAGGGGTGTGCATACCCTGTTGGCAATGGGACTGACAGTCTTTGACTCTTGGTGCGGGTATTGAGGGTGTTGGGCAGGCGAAGCAGTAGGCGTAGCCGCGCCTGTTGTTGTGTCGCTGGGAGCGCTTGGGAGATGAGGTTGCGACGTGTCGGCCATGATGGGCAAGAGATGACCGTCGGCGGCCACTGCGAAGGCGCAAGCGGAGCAAGGCAATCGGGCATGTATATGCTTCTAGCCGGGAAGCTGTCGGGGGCTCAGGGCAGGCGCGGGGCTAAAAGAGTGTTTGGAAGTAAAAGCAGCAACGGTGTTGCCGGGGCGGGTCTCAAAATGGTGGCGGAAGCAGCGAGACATTCACGATTCGAGGTGGCAGCGGAGGTGAAGTGCCTGGGATGTCTCAAAGGAAGAAATTCGGGTCGGGACCGTGTAGATGGTCTTTTTGCGTACGAGGCTGAGGAGAACGTAGATTATCGCCGGAGGTAGTGATATTATAGGTAGATAGGCTCGGACGGTGGTGAGCAAGCAAGCGAAAGATGGTGTTAGATGAGGCCAAGTCGGGACGGTAGCGGCGAGGCTATAGAGGAGAAATGGCGAGGGCAGGATAAAGCAAAAGTCGGGGGAGAAGCAGGGTTAAAGAGCGATGAGGGAACGCAGTGGCCAGAGTTTGGTTCGACAAGATGCTCGTGTGTTGTGAAGTTGGGAGCGTTGCGTGGTGCAGCAGACGCTATACTATTTCGGGAAGCGAAATGGGTGATGGCCAGTTGGGCACGTCGAGATAAACAGTAGAGCCAGTGGGTGGTGCGAAAGATGGAAGATGGGCGCGTCGCAACCAAGGTAATCTCATGTGTGAGCAAGAGAGAAAAAGAAGGATGGTGTTGAGAGCGGTGACAATGACAGTTGGGCAACAGAAACAAAGAGGAAAAGCTGCCAGGATTGGTTGCCAAATTTGGGCTTCCCGGGTTGGCTGGGGGCCTGGGGGCCTGGGGGCTGGCCAGGCTGGGGCTTGGGCATGGGACTTGGGAGTTGGAAGGGAGTTTTTAGTGGCGACGGACAATGTCATTGGCCAAGGTGCACTGCTGCAGCATTTCTAAACTTGGCCACAGGTAAGCACCAGGAACAAAGCTTGATATTATTCGACGGGAGGCCTACCTTTTCTTTTCCCTTTGTCCTTTTTTTTTCTGCAGTCTCGTCTTAGTCGTCCACCTTACTGGGACAACACGGTGGGGGAATGTCCGAGTCGTGGCCCTTTTCAGGCCCTGGCAGGCTGGCAGGCGTTTCCTTGTAAGTTTTTCCCCTGGAAATGGAACGGGACAGATTGACTAAGGTACTTACTTACTTACTACCTTGCCTATGGAAGCACGGAAGGTAGCAATTGGCAATTGATAAACTGGCTTGTGGGCTGCAGATTACGAGGTCTTGCCCACTTGCAGCCGAGTTGCAGGCCGCTGGCTGGCCAGCTGGCAGCACCCACATTGCCACGCAGGGCAGGCAATCAAGCAGTGGCAGGGCAGGCAAACACGCAGGCAGGCAAGAAGGAAAGCAGTTGACAGACTTTGAGTAAATTATTATAATCATGACCATAATTTCGAGTTGCGCCGCTGCTCCGGCTATTCATCCATCTTTCTCCATACCTACTAGGTAGGCAGCTAGCACGCTAGGTAAGGTAGGTAGTAAATAAGCCTGCCACCTGCTTCCCGAGCCCCCGACGGGCCAGGCCCCCTCAAACCACCCTCCTGCGCCTCCTCGATCCATGACCCGTCATCGACATCATGCATCAAACACCCGGCCGTTCTTCTGCCACATCGACCCGTTATACCGCACCGTCAGCCATGCTTCAAGTGGCTCAAGGTTCTGGCACCACTCCCGCGCAGACATGTGCGCCCTGTACTAGTATGAGTCCCAGTAACTTCACTTACGAGGCGGGGACTTGTTATCAGGGTTCATTGGCGAGCTACAATCAATTATCTTGGAAAAAAAAAAAAAGTCTGTCCCGTATCCGAGGCCCACACTGCCATCTGTCTCTATTGCTCTGCCGACAGCCTACAGATTAATTCCAGGCTACCGTGTTGTGGCCTGTCTTTTTCTCTTAATATTCATGCAGAGACGAGACGCCATCAATAATTATTGCCCCCCCCCTCCTTCAACTCCATCACTACCTTGTCGTTAATGATACCGCCCTGAGCCTTAACTACAGGTCACGGCTTCATCAGTCACATTGTGGTTGGTTGCCTGCCGCACAAACACAGCAACTCTCCACCACACCGATCGCCCTCCCTCTCACCAACCTGACTCAAGACAGCGCCGACGTCAGAAATCAACACGCCCTACGGCCCGTTTATTATTGTCCTGTCCGGCAAATCACAACTTTGTTATAACTTATGGTCGGCTCCTTCTGATGAGCGCCGCTCGGCTCCTACTGCCGACTCCTGCTTCGCTTCGCTTCTTCAGCTCATTCCGCCATGCCCCGGGAACAACACCAAGTCCTAGTTACTTACGTACCACTGCCTTGAAACGCCACATGAGCCCGAGACCTCGCAGGACTCAATGCACTGTCTGTCCGTACCTTGCAGCAGCCATGTCCTGGCTCTCGCTTCCTGCATGCCGCTTTAACGAACTTGTCGTGGCTTGAAACGGCCATTCATGCCGCCTGGGTTCACAAGGACACCCCCTGTTGATATCGAATCATTCCCTTATAAAACTATAACACGGCAACTATCCACGGATAAGCTCGCATCATTAGTGTAGTATTGATTGTGGTCTCATCAATGTACCTGCATAATTACATGTTACGATTCTGCCATTTCAACTCCCGACAATTTCAGTATTTATCAGAGTCCCGCGCATGCAAGAAGCAATATTTGTCTGCAAGACTTGTGCCAGCGCACCGTGGCTGCGATCTTGCCATTATTCCACGCTGCCAAGTAACACCACACAATGCATCACAACAGGTCATTGCTGTGCCGGCATAGCAACCCTCACAGCTTTCACTTCACAAGCTTTCAGAGAAGAGCTGCACAAACACTCCATAATACAAGACGGCTCTTGCTATTTCTCCTAATACGTAAGGTCGATTTTCCCAACCAACTATACTTCAGGCCTGTTCCCTATCTCGTGCAACGTCCTGTCCTACACCGTTCATTAAACACGACGTTTGAGAGAGCACAAAGAGCCCGGCCGTATTACAAGTCATTTCAGCAGACCACTAGCAATATTTTCCGGCCAAACAATCATCCCTCTTTGGCACCGAGTGGACAATGATGTGCGTCATTCGGGTCTTCATAACAACACAGGCCCAGGTAGGGGCACATAGCTGCAACTTCTCATTAGACCGTAGCCCGCGCAAGCCCGAATACTACAGAAATGGCGAGAAAGCGATAATGTAGAATTCAATTCTCGAATCTGATTTGGATACTTTCCCATCGCCCTAGTGCCGGCATCCCCTTGTTCCGCAAATTGCATTGCTTCTGACTGGCTGTGTGGCCGAAACAAAGTATTATTGGGTTCGCGCTAGTGCCGCGTGGGCTGGCCATCTCGCGCTCAGCAGGCACGACAAGGCTGCAACGCGCAAGAAAAGAAGGAGAAGAAGCACAAAGTCAAAAGGAAAACAGGGGCTTCAGAATCCTATTACAGTTAGTCAGGCACAGTCGCCACGAGCGCGCAAAGAGCTCGGCCGTACTCACTGACATCAAGGCATGACTCCCCTCTGGATAGCTGGATAGGTACTGCCGGCTTCTGCGTCGGCCCGACAGTACAGTTCTTGCATGCAGATAGGATTGTTGATTATGAGATTGGCAAACCATCCGTTGAGTACCAGCAGATACTCTAGGCTGACAGCACAAATTCAGAGAAAGATCAAGAGACAGCTACTTCGTCTCGGCTTTAGTTTTGGACTTGTGCTGCTCTCATTCATCACAATGCCTTTCTCGCGACTTTAGCGGATTTGTGCGAAGATGACGCTAGCAATTTGCGACCGAAGCCGGCGAATAGGAGCCAAGTAGCGTCACAGTGTGTATCGAAGCCTCGGACTGTCCATATGCCGCCAAATTAGCAGACAGATGCACAGTGATTGTTCGCTCATATTTGTTTTGCACACTGTACCCCGACTTACCACCAAACCCCCACCACCCTCGAAGCACATTTGCGCGCCCCGCCATCTCCTTGATTGGCAGGTCGGTCGAAAGTTAAGGATAGGCAAGCCATTACACAGGCTATCCATCGCTGCCTGCATACACACATCGGACTTGTCTCGCATCACTGTCACCGCCATCTACCAGTTTCTGTGCCACTGCCTTGCGGTCTCTATCTTGTTCCCCGCACCCTGCAGCTGGCGGCAACTGGTAGCACACGACCATTGAGCCTCTGGCTTCCCCTCTGTCTTGCGATTCGAACCTTGCCAGAGTCGGCACAGGCAATGCTACAAGACTGACTTAGCGTCCTTGACGGCTAAATCACTGGACACTCGCTCAAGGATACTCGATACCTGTTGGACCTTGATCCCTCGTTTGCACGATAAGAGACGGCAGCAACAATGAATCTCGACCCGCCACGTAGGCGCTTTGTGCCCGAGCCGATTGAGACGACGTACAATTCCCGCCGTGCCTCCCCTTTGCCACCCGGCTGCGTTCACATCGGCCCCAACCCAGAGCTGACTCCGGAGCCATCACCGCGCTCTCGTTCCCGGGCGTCGGCATGTCCTCGCATCAGACGCCGTTTTGCCCCTCAGCTCATTGAATCCTCGAGGAGGAGTCACCGCGTGGGAGATCACGGTCCGGCAACACGTCCTGCCGACAAGACTGACATCACACCCTATACCAATCACATATATACTGCAAAGGCCAGGTCAAAGAAGCGGCATGATGGTGCGGTAGTTGAGGACGAGGCGCTGAGGCGGAAGCAACCATCCCGAAGAGAGACAGAGGAGGAAGAGGTCAAGGAATATTTACTCGAACTCGCAGCAAAAGAGGCAGAGAGGCAAATCCAGGAAGATGCTCTGGCTGCCTTCCCCAACAGTCGCGCTCGTGAGGGTGGTGTCGCCCATTTCTATTTTCGGGATGGCTCGAGCAGCGAGGACTCTACGGCCGTGAGCCCAACCGAAGACGAACGTGGCAGGCGTCGGTTGCGAAGAAAGACATCGAGCCTTGATCTAAACTGGTGGCAGAGGCACATGCAAGAGCATGCGGAAAAGCTGGCCCATGAGAGGGAAGATGCTCAGAAGGCGGGCAAGATGTTTGAGGACATGGACATGACATCTGATTCGGAACTGGACAAGATGGATCTAACAGTACCACCCGACGCAATGTGGACCACAAGCCGGCGTGCATCGCTGGGGGACAGACGAGATTCTGCAAGTCAACAAGCCGAGGCAAGGAATTGGGCAGCCGCTAAAGAAAGTGAAGCCCTACATGTGTTGCGGGGCTCCGCCCCCCAATCGACAAACGCCAGTAGATCTCAACCTCGTGCACAACACCACCTGCCATCACCACATTTACAAAAGCAGCCGCCGCAGCAGCAGCAACCGGCCAATGAGTTTGGTGTCAAAAATCACCACGATCCTTTCGTCCGCCCCTTTGCTGCCATCGGCATCCGGCCCGACGTTGCGCAGCTACAGCGCATCCGCCAGTTTGTGTCGCCGCCAATGCTGGGAAAGGAGCTCAATTTTCGCAAGTGCCCTTCGCCCAAGCAAACAAAGCTCGAGACGGACCACTCATTTGTTCTGTCACAAAATGCAAAACAGAATCGGGACTTGTCGGACAACGGTGGCCTGTGGAGGGGCTACTGCTGCAGGTCGGAATCGACCGGCGGCTACTTGGTCCCGGCGGAGCTGCACCCGCCAGCCATGATGGCGACACCCCGAACACCAGGCACCCCCAAAGAATTGCTCGCGCACGAAGCCGACTGTATCCTGGCGGTGAGCGACGAGCCCGCGTCTCTGTGGGACGTTGCGGCCGCGGACTCCGCCGGCAGCCCGCCCGGCGCATGCCCGGGTACGGCTGAGCACCGGCTCCGCAGTGGCGCGCCCAAGGGCTTGCACATGCTTCACGGCCTCGACGAGCGCCTGCAGCAGGAAAAGGTGCGCGCCGAGCTCGACGACAAGATTGCGCTCGAGTTTGGCGACGAGTTTGTTACGCAAGTATACAACTACCTCTCGCTCGGATACCCGGCCATGGCGCGCTCTTTTGACGAGGAGCTCTCCCGGATTAGCCGCATCAGCGTCGATGAGCTGTGTCGCGACGACGACAAACAGCTCGCCAAGGGCCACATGCTCGAGATGAGCCTCGACGACACTCCCGAGGAGGCGCGCTGCCCGCGCTGGAAGGCGCTGCGCGTGTACATTGTCGAGTGGGCGCGGCAGCACCCGGACCTCGACAACCTCAACCCTCTCGCATGGGGCGTGCACGAACGACGAGGCAGCTGGGCCATATAACACATGTGCTCGTAAATAAAGATGCAAGCAAGGGCAGAACAATTTGTTCTCTTCTCCTTCCCGCATCTTTTGTCTATTCTATGTTGCGGCCTCCTTTTCCCTCTCATCCAATTATATGTCTATCTCGGTCTTGATCAAGCTTCATCATCTTCATCAGCGAACATTTTCAATCTATTACATGGGCTAGCGCAGACCCTTGCCAGGCTTTCAGAACGTATAGAAATACCCTCCTATTAGACACTAGGCGTCGTTTTCTATTCTTTTTTTTTTTTCTTTTTAACAGCGCGCATTATACATTTTTATAATCATTTTCCACGACGGTTTTTTTTCCTTACGTTGAACCCAAATGACAAGACGTGGCACTCAAAATGAAAAGGTCTTGTTGGATGGAATCAAATGTATTCTTTTTCTACCCAACGCCAGTAAATGTGTGGGAAAATGAGTGCCAGCATACCAAGAAAAACAAAGATCTGGCCGAGATAACTCACACTTGCTCTCCGAAATGTTACAATAAGACGGATGCTGTGTCCATACATACAAAAAGAACAACACAGAGGACGCTTTTCTCTCCTTGCCGTCTTGCAGAAGCCAGCCCCCCCCCCCCCCAGAATGATTCGTCTTTCCTTTCGTCTAAATTCATGATACCCTTGCCCTACTTTCCAATCGAGACTTGATGCCGTTTTTGCACCCTTTTTAGAATTTCTTTTCTTGATGACCTTCTTTGCTCTTTCAGCATCTTGCTTTTTCTTCACTTGCGCTTCGAAAAGAAGCCAGCAACTTTTTGTAGCTTGGAAGGCGGCGCGGGCTCCGCATCGCTCTCTTCGTCCTCGCCCATGGACTCGTCGACGTCGTCGTGATCCACCTCGTCTTCGTCTAGCGATTCCTCCGCACGGTCCTCGTCGTCCTCATCTTCGGCTTCGGAATCGTCGTCGTCACCGTCCGAGTCGGGGATGATGCCGTTGGCCATGTGCGCGTCCTCGTCGACGTCAGCCGCCCCGTTGGCCAATTTGCTAACCTGCGTCTCGCCCTCGACCCAGATAACATTGTCATCGGCCTCAGCCTCGTCGTCGTTCTCGCCGTGTTTGCCCGACGACGCGCCGCGCTTCATCTTGCGGCGAAGCTCCATCTGACCCTCGAGCAGGTCGAGCTTGCCCTTGAGCGCGAGCAGGCTGCTGAGACCCTTGGCGCGCTCGGCGAGCACCTTTTGCAGGCCGTTGAGGTTCTGCAGCACTTTGGGCTGCGACGACAGCGCGCCGCCGTGGGCGATGAGCGTCCACTTGACCCATATCATCAGGTTGCCAGCCCGGCCCGGCCGACGGTACAGGCGCGCGGCCAGCTTATTTAGTAGGGTCCCGGCGAGGCTGCTGTCGATATGCTCTATCGTGTTTCGGATGGTGATCAGGTCGGTCGTGTGCAGGCACGATTCGAGCAGCTCCGTGTCGTCGGTCTTGAGCGCTTGAGTGAGGACGGTGGTGAGGGACTGAAGGGAGGGCGGCGCGATGGCGGTGCGCGAGGGCTGCACGGCAGTGCTGGTAACAGCTTGTTGGAGCAGGCTGGACACGTCAATGGTCTCGTTGCCGCGCAGAAGCTCGCCAAACGTGGGGGAGCCCCCGTCGGCATCTGATCCGGCGTCGTTGCTGTCGTCGGCGCTGGCTGTGGCAATAGCCTTGGTCTTGTTGTCTTGTGAAGCCTGGGCGGCCTCTTTGTTACCGTTCACTTGCACTGGGGGAGCTTCCTCGTCTGAGGTGTACTCGCTCTCCGCGTCGGAAGAAATCTCTATCGTCTCGGCTTTTGAGCCGTGCAGGGCATCTGTGCCAGAGACCGAAGTGTGTAGCTCATCAATTGTGTTCTTGGAGGGAATATTGACGCTCTTTTTGGCGACTGGTGCTGCCAGCTTCGCCGGAGCTTTGCGTTTGGTCGACATGGGCATAAGGCAAGAGGCGGAAACAAGTCGCAGGCTGCTACAAATATTGGAACGAAGGAAGAAGCCGACACTTCTTTTAAGAGTAGAGAATATTTGATCGTAGAAATATCGAATAGCAATAGAAATTTGGTCAGCAGGGCGATACGCAGGCTGCGATGTTGAGTCGCTCGCGGTTGGGAAATTTTCCTTAGTCGTGTTACTGAACTTTTTTTTGGCGGGCCGGCCAAAGATGCCGCCGAAGGGTCGAGAGCCAAAAATTGACGTTACCTAAGCAGCTAGCTTATCTTATCGGGAAGTTCCCACACTTAAGTGGATGGGGTCACATGACAAGATAGATGCCTTTAATGTGACAAGGTCAAAAAGAGGGACGAAGCAACCATGCACAACCAGGACAACTGTGTAGTCAGATAGTTCACCACTACATTTTCAACTGCTTTTCTGAATTGTTTTTATCAGAAAGGCTGCCCAATTCCATGTTTTACGGAGGCTGTTTGCAGTCAGAAAGTCCGTTTTCGTCGGAGTCACTTGATGCGGCGTCTTGTTTGTTTGCGCCACAGGTAATGATCCAAAAGGGTGGCGTGCGGTAATTTCAGGCACCCCTAGTCAAGACCCCGTTATAACGATATGGCCGTCTCCAAGTAGGCTAGGACGAGCAAGCTCTGGGAAGGAGACGCGCTCCACAATGCGACGCGGTCATGGTCTGCCACTGATAGTCAGCACTTACCTGCGGCCCGTCCTGCGTTTCCCGTTTCTTGTTTCCGAGATAAGCGATTGGGTATCTTGTTGAGGCTCGTACCCTTGGCGTATGGGTTGTCGAATTCGAGGACGGGACGGCGGTACGATATGGCAGTGGGTGGAGGCAGTATGAGGGTCGACGTGGTCAGTGGTGGCGGGCGCGAAGCTCTTTCCTATAAACGTGCGATTGTAGCCATGTCGTACAATGACGGCATAATTCTCGAGTGTTTGGAGTTTCAGCATCAAGGATCATTTCCGTGTCGCCATACTCGCGATGGATATTGTCTGGCTACGGGATCCGAGCTCCTGCGGGCCGTGTTGTGACGGAACTTTCAGAAGCAATCGACAATCGACAAACGCCAAGAGGTGGCGGAGGCGGTGGCACGTACCTACGCAGAGACTGCTGGTGCCAGTCGGGGTAGCTGCAGCTGTATTGTGGTAGTGCCGTCGTTGTCTGTTTCGGGCTCAAGAGAGTATGCCAAGGGCAAAAAGTGATTGATGTATTGGTGTTGATAAGAAGCTGGGTGAATGGCACGAAATGTAGTATGAGTATTATGACTGGAGTGATCGGAGTAACTCCAGGATGGCCCATGAAAGAGGAGCAGTCGCATCATTAAATAGATTAAAACTACGGATACGGATAGCAGTGATTTTGAGCGCCATCAGAACCTAATTGGAGCGCAATGAGAGCTCCCCAGCCACACAGTCGGTAGCTGGCGCAGGCGGGCTGATGAAGCACGCCCCTGAAGTGGATACTGTCGCAGCCCGGCCAATGGGAGCTGA
The DNA here is from genome assembly GCA_030777785.1 of Beauveria caledonica. Lineage (NCBI taxonomy): Eukaryota > Fungi > Ascomycota > Sordariomycetes > Hypocreales > Cordycipitaceae > Beauveria > Beauveria caledonica. The sequence continues at coordinate 263 of JAPFSE010000554.1, read as the reverse complement.
GAGCGACCGCATTAGGTCAGCGCTCTCAGCCACAGCTAGCCTGTTCGGGCTACTCGGCCAAGTAAAGTTCTTCCATTTTCCACGCTGGCGCACTCCCCCAGCATTCACCAGCCCTTCCATGGACCCCGGTATAGGAATATCCAGCCCGTCCCACCAAAGGTTCTTGTTCTCTCATAAATACCAGCGCGCCTCCGGCTCTGGAAAAAAAAAGACCGACGTGCACGCGCTTTCCCTTCCAGACCCTCCCCCGACTCGGCCTTCAG
>JAPFSE010000549.1:0-15214 GCA_030777785.1 Beauveria caledonica | reverse complement strand
GATGGCGGGGGGGGGGGGGGGGATTACCGGAGAAGAAGACTCGTCCGCCGGGACAGGTGAAGCGGTCGCGCTGACGAATGTCGCAGACATTGTCAATGCTGACGAGAGCGAGGTTGAGGACGGCAATCTGAACGAAGCAGGATACGGTGGTGGCGACAACCTGGGCCATGAACATGGTGCGTGGAGGCACCTTCATGTAGTGGCCGAATTTGAGATCGGCAATGAAGCCGAGAGACTGGGACCTGTCAGGGCAGTTAGCTTGATTTGGACTTTGCATTGTGATAACAGCAAATCACTTGCATCGTAATGTAGCCAAACGTCTTGAAGCTGCGAGGGGTTTGTTAGCGAGAGCCGCGGCGTGTACTAAGCGGGCGACATACAGCATGAGACCAAGAGGACGGCCGGGCTGGATGTAGCCGTAGATGAACTCGGTCAAGACATTGAGGCCGATTTGCGTATTGGTGATGGCCTGAATGATGCCAATCGGCAAAGCAAATGCATAAGAAACGAAAATGGCCAAGAGGAAAGCCCACCAGGCAAAGTTTGTGGGATATGCGACAACGGTGTAAAGGCCGATGGCGAGCATCTAGAGAAGAATTAGTCCGTGGACTGCACTTGGATCCTACGACTGACTTACAATTAAAAAGAGCGACAGGTACCACCAGTCTGGCGCTTCGGGGTATTTACGCATCAGCTTCATGTGGATATCTGGCTTTTCGGTTGTACTATTGCGGTATTGCTTCCAGATGGTTTTGCGGCTGTGGATCCAGGTGTGTACAAGCAGCGCCGAGATGGAGGCAAATGACAAGCCGTAGGCCACGGCAAAGGTGGTGCTGATGAAGAGAGGCGAATAGTCCTTGTAGGCTTGCACATCGAGGGTGAATTGCGGCGTGAGAATCTTTGTGGTGTTGTATTGTTGGCCACGGTTGTCGTAGGTGCCGGCGTCGCTCATGGGCAGGTAGAACGAGTACCAGGCGCCGGTGTAGTGCAACACAGAGGAAAGGAATATGAAAAAGAGGACGACACCGAGGAGCGTGTTGGCGATTGCGTGCCTATTGATGGGGATTAGTGCCCCGCGTCTCCGTCTGGCGACACTGAAAAGACCTACCAAGGTGGGATGAGGGGCGAACCAACGTAGCCTGCAACTTGGGTCCAGTCAAAGGTAATGGGCAACAGGGACAGACCGGACACGCCGCCAAAGAGCTGGTTCACAACGGCATTGTCCGGCGCAAGCCACGTGGGAAACGCAAAGACGCTGAGAAAACGGGCAAAGAAGCCGGGGATGAAGAAGTAGAAAAAGGAGCCGACGGATACGAGAGCGAACCACCTGAGTCGGGGCATTGAGCCGCCGAGAACTTTGTGATCAGGCGCGCTGCTTTGCTCGTACATGGCATTGAGCAGCGTGACGCCGACGAGATTCTCCGGCCATATCATGGACGCGGGGTATACTACAAAAAAAAAAGGACCTTGGTTAGCAAGCGACCGTAGAAAACCAATGCCGACCAAAACGCAGGGCAGGCCACATAGTTCTGCTCACCCAAAAACTTGCGCATGACGCCGGCTATGCCATATCCCAGCGACTGCGTCGAAATCGTCAGCAGCAGCTGGAACAAGATGCCAAAGTCCTGCTTGTAAAAGACGAGCTGGGCGAGGATAATGTCCGTCGAGTACGCCACGCCAAAGGACACGCTGGCCATGACGGTGATGATGGCGTGCTCCTTGATGTTGAACGGTCCCGGGTTCAGGCTCCAGCGCAGGCCGCAGGTGCGAAACTCGCGCGCGGGCATCAGCCGGGCCCAGGCGTGGCCGAGGGGGTACGCGACAATCTGGGCGACCAGCGGCCCGATGGAGATGGAGGGCTGGCGCAGCGAAAAGAGCGTGTTCATGGACGCGCCAATGACGGTGAGGGCGAGGCCAATGGTCCACGCGCGCACCGTGCCGGCGGGGACGTCCTCGTCGTAGTTGCGCACGGCGGCGCGGACTTCGGGGTACGGCGAGTCTTCGGCCTCGGGATCTTTGAAGCCGGAGGCGCCGCCGTCGCCGTCGTCGTCGTCGTCGTCGAGGGACGACACGCGCTCGCCGAGCTCAAACGCCTCGGCGGCGTGGTCGGGATCTAGCAGGCGACCGTGCTCCGGGACGTGGCCGGCGTCGTCATCGGCGGCGTCAAAGTCGGACCATGTGCCAAAGTCGTCGTCGTCGTCGTGTTCATTATCGACGTCCTGGGGCCGGCTCAGCTGCGACGAGTGTCGCGGTGTGCTGCGCTCCGTGGCGCCAATGTCTTGATCTCTGCCGCTAGTTTGCGCCTGGATGGATTCGCCGTCGCGCCTTGTATCGCCCATGGCCTCGTGAGAATACGAGGTCGCTGGGGATGGGGTGGGGGAAGCGAGGCTGTTCTGGATGAAACGGCTGGCCGCGTGTCGAGGGCATGCGAAGCTTCCCTTGCGTTTTAGAGCTGATGTATGGGGGAAAACCGTTGGAAAAAAAGCAAAAAGAAGAAGCCAAATGAGTCAATGAGGGTAATTGACCGGACAAGGATCAGATCTGGGGGCTGGGCAGTGTCAATGGCTGAGGCTGAGGCTACATATCAATTGACACATGATTGGCGATCTGTCGAGTTGTTTGAAGCCTGAAACCGAGGTGGGACGGGCAGGAATCGAGGACCTGGGGCGGCGCTACTTGAATTTAAGTTGCAAAGGTAGCACGCACAGCTGTCGTTTGGGACTGCTGCATCGCTTATTAGACCATTAGAATACGGAAAAAACACGCAACATGTTGAATATGTCGATTCGATTCGATTATATCCGTATTATCGACCACATTATCATGCTTATCTGCGGGTATTTATACCCAAGGCTTGCCTGTCCGCCCTGATTTCAGGTTGGCCCGCAACAGCACCACTGTACTTCAGCGCGCTTACAGTGGCTGTAGGCGGCATTTGCGCATGCTTCTAGCGCTCCCGCCCGCTGTGGGGAGACTGCTGCCTCAAGATTTAGGTGCAACTTGCAGCGCTTCACTAAATCATTGAGCTTTTGCCAGCCCTGACTCTGATCTCGCCCCATCATATCCTCACACAACTTGCACCTACGCCACGGTCCCTTTCACATCTCACATCTCACCGCCCGAAACTCACCTCCAGGACATGGAATCATAATGCGACGAGTCGTCGTGACTGGCCTCGGCGCCGTCACGCCGCTAGGGGTCGGCGCCCGACGCACATGGAACCGCCTTCTCGCCGGCGACTGCGGCATCACCAGCGTCGCCGACCGCGAGCCCAAGGAGCGCTGGCAGGAGCTGACAAGCACCGTCGCCGGTATTGTGCCGCTCGGCGGCATCGCAAAGGGGGGCTGGGATGCCAATGACTGGCTCACCGCCGCCGAGCAGCGCCGCATGTCGCTCTTTACTCAGTACGCCATGGCCGCCGCTGACATGGCGCTCAAAGACGCGGAATGGGAAGCGGCTAATGAGTTGGAAAAGGAAGACACTGGTGTCTGCTTGGGAAGCGGGATAGGAAATCTGCACGACATATACACGACGAGTTTGGAGCACCACAAGGGTGTGAGTTGAGCATCATAATACATTCGATTGGAGTAGCCCGTGCTGATATCATTCAGGGATATAAAAAGGTGTCGCCACTCTTTGTGCCCAAGATTCTCACAAACATGGCAGCCGGCCACATTGCCATCAAGTATGGCTTCCAAGGCCCCAACCACGCCGCCACCACAGCCTGCACCACCGGCGCGCACTCGATTGGCGACGCATCCCGTTTCATTGCGCTCGGCGACGCCAACGTCATGGTCGCCGGTGGCTCCGAATCCTGCATCCACCCCCTAACGTTTGCCGGCTTCGGACGCGCCCGCTCCCTCGCCACGGCCTACAACGACCGGCCGGAATCCAGCTGCCGCCCATTCGACGCCGGCCGCGACGGCTTCGTCGTCGCCGAGGGCGCCGCCGTCTGCGTCCTGGAGGAGCTATCGCACGCCAAAGCCCGTGGCGCCCGCATCTACGCCGAGGTCAAGGGCTACGGCTGCAGTGGCGACGCGCACCACATGACGGCGCCGCGCGAGGACGGCCAGGGTGCGTTCCTGGCCATGAAGAGGGCGCTGCGCAATGCCCAGGTCAAGCCTGCGCAGGTGGGCTACATCAACGCCCACGCCACGAGCACCGAGGTCGGCGACGTGGCTGAAACTACGGCCATACGACGAATCATGATGGGGGAGGAGGGTGTGTCGTCCCCAGGGCAAGTCACCGTGAGCAGCACAAAGGGCGCCATGGGGCATTTGCTTGGTGCTGCTGGCGCTATCGAAGCCATGTTTACGATACTGGCAATCTACGAAGGTATTGTTCCGGGGACATTAAACTTGGAATCCCCCAATGTTGGTGCAGACTTTGACTTTGTTCCACAGAGGGCCAAGGATAAGGCTATTAGTGTGGCCATGAGCAACAGTTTCGGCTTCGGAGGCACCAATAGCTCGCTAGTCTTTGGAAGATGTTAGAAAGATGCGAAACTATAAAAAAGAAATGACAAAAAAAAGATGATTTTTTTTAAAAGTAATAACCGACATGAAGAGGATAGTAAGAAGGGATTAAAAGAGCTATAGATTTAAAAGCAAGGCTGATTCAGCACGCAGGAAGAGCCGTGCGAGATGACTTATTTATAGTAGTTTCTCTGTTTAACGTTCCCGGCAAGCTTCTTTTAGCTCTGAAGCGATCTCAGTACCAACTGCTATATATTAAAATGGTTTAATTTACTTATTAAAGTAAGTGAATCTGGTGAATTTAAAGTATGAGCAGATTATTCTATATTCATCTACTATTTTAACATATGTTTCGCTGAAATACGTTCCATGTTCTGCCCTGGCGACTTACATAGTCCCCACCAAAATGAGCCGTCCCGTCCACCGACATTCAGCCGGCAACTTTTTTTTGGGCCAATTTCCTTGCATCATCGAATTCGACAACTTCCCCTTGGGCGCGCAAAGTCACTACACAACGGCTTTCGAGGCCATCACAAGCCAATTCCGATATAATCGCGATAAACAATACCATGGCCTGTCAGGCGTGCCGCTCGCAGACAAGGAGTATGCTGCGCTCAGCCCTCCGCGCCGGCGTCGCCGCTCCCTCCCCTGCCGCGCAAAAAGTCGCCACAACCGCCGCCTCCACGAGACAAGCGAAAAGAACGACGACAACAACAACAGTACGAAGCTTTAGCAGCTCATTACCACGCCGCATTCTCGGCCTCCGGGATTCATACCGCGTCGTCGGCGCATCGGAGCGCTTGTTCAAGGTCTGCGCCAAGCCGGCCGACTACCGCATCACAGACGAGGAGCGCAAACAGGACCTCGTCCAGAAGCGCGACGACGGTGAGGAGATTGGCAAGGCCAAAGACCCCGACAACGTATGGAACAAGAGTAAGCTTGCTGCCCCCCCTTACCTTTGGTCGCAACCAGCGAGAACCCGAGCTTACACTGTCCTTAGCGTTGGGCCTGCAACCGTCTTTCAGCACGTGGTCGCACGTCACCATGCTGCACCTGTACCTGATCAACGCGCGCCTGCGCTGCTTCGACCGCGACGAGTACCGAAACTGGTCGCAGCAGATGATTGACCACTTCTTCTTTGAGTGCGAGAAGAAGATGCACCTCGACCACAACATCACCTCGAGCGCGCTGCGCCAGCGCTACCTCAAGGACATTTTCGTCCAGTGGCGCGGCCTGCTCCTCGCCTACGACGAGGGGCTCGTCAAGGGCGACGCCATTCTCGCAAGCGCCGTCTGGCGCAACCTGTTCAAGGGCGACCCGGAGGTCGACCCGCGCGCACTCGTCGCCATTGTCGGCTGGATACGCGCGAGCCTGTCGGCGCTCGAGGGTACCTCGGACATGACGTTTCCGCAGCAGGCGGCTGAGATTTTGGAGAAACCAGTCGACGTGTTTTGGACGAGGCTGGAGGCGCCGTTTCTGAGCGACCAGGGCGACAATGCGCAGAGGCCGCAGCAGGCCAAGGCCAAGGCTGCCGCTGCTCTGTAGAGGACCGGCTACTGCGAAAAGAGTCCACGGGAGAAAGGACAATGTAACGTTAAGAATCTGATACGGCATGCATGGCGACTGGCATGAATGTGGGCACCACTGTATTTCTAGTGACGAGGACGAAGAGGAGGATGGTATATAAATTCCATGTACATCATAGCACGAGGATTGGTATCCCGACCACATAGAGGCCGTCACAATCTCTTTTAATGAATTCATATTTCTGCCCTTCATCCTAGTAGTTATTAGTATCATTGTCGTATTCATTCCAACGCAGCCAGCTGCGAAACCTATTCTCTCTCCCACATTTGAAACTCGTATTTGATGCCCGCCTCTTCTCTGCGCCCATCCTCCGTCTTCTCCCCCGTCCAGGCCTTCCACTCCTCGTCCGACCTCCTCGTCCATCCCGGCTCGGTGCCCTCGTCGGTCCCCAGCCTGATTGGGAAGAAGGTATCGCAGTCGTACTCGGCGTCGATGCTGGTGAGTAGCACGCGACGCGCCTCGGGCCGCCGCAGCGCCGCCGCGTAGATTTGGCCGCCGCCAATGACGAAGACGCGCCCGCCGCCGCCGTGCGCGCGGGCGTACTCCAGCGCGCCCTCAACCGACGACACGCGCACGGGCTCCTGAAGGCTGGGTGGCGACGACGGCGGCGCGGCGGCGGAGCGGCTGATGACGATGTTGAGGCGGTCCTTGAGCGGCCGGGACTTGGGCGGGATCGAGTCCCAAGTCTTGCGGCCCATGATGACGGCATTGACCGCGCCAGACGGGCACTGTGATTGTTTTTTGAAAACCGAGGTTAGACGGAGAACGGGAGCGGACGAGGAGGAGGCGGCGGCCGGGATCGGAGACGGCGCTTGGGTTGAGAACATACGTGAGATGGAAGTTGCGTGGTAACTCGCGCAAAGTACTTGAGCTCGTTGCGCAGGCCCTTCCACGGCATGGTGCCGCCGGCACCGATACCCATGCTGCGCGTCGCAGCCACGACCAAGGTCAGCTCAAGAGGCTGCATGTTTTTACGAGTTGGATGCTTGACTTTGTTTCGTTACCAAAAATTGCCAGAGGTGGGATTTTGGTGACCGGGGCGATTCTACGCGCGACCAAGTGGGACGTGTGGTGACAAACCGTCAACGACAACACAGACATGAACAAGTTTTTCATTTTTTCTCGTAAAGAAATAGCTTGGAGAATTAAAAGCTGTAGAAATAGACTACATTAATGGAAAAGTGTAGAAACTCTTATGCGCAACAGGATAGCATAAATGATGGTATCCTACTCAGAAAATGGAGTGAGTGTCGCGTCTGTCGCTGTTCACTTTTGGGCTCCGACGGTTGGATTTGGCGAGGCGTTTGGCTAGGCTGACTGGCCGGCGAGCAAAAGCAAGGCCGGTGTGTGCACCGTAGCTGTGAAACCTGTTTTGCGCATAAATACAGACAATATGAAGACGGACGGAGAAGAAAAGAAAAGAGAAATGAAGATTATAATAAAATTAATAAACATGGGATAAGAATTAATTCTTAAAAAAGCATTGCTCTGGTTTATTCGAGTCGCAGCTGGTTTTTGGTCATTCACATGCTCACGTTGGCATCTTATTCAGAGCTTAATAATACCATTTTGACGCTCACTTCTATTTATTAACTCGCCGCTTTCGAAGAGGACGATCCAGACCGAGCAAACCCTTGATAAATTTCCCTGGTGAATTACTGTGCCATGGTGGATGTTGACAGACGACAAGATAAGCAATACATTGATCTACATATTACTCTCAAGCTCGCCTTTGTTGCCGTGCTGGGCTTTCCTCCCGCCACTTTTGCGCGCACCACCCAAGGACACCTGACAAGAAGCAAAAAGAGACGCAGTCAATAAGTATATATCATGCTGCAGATGGGGTGTGCCGCTGGGCTGGCTGCACGGGCGATCTGTCAGCTTTTTGCGGTGGTTATGGCATGGACAATTGTGGTCTCGGGGCGCCACCGCCCACAAGGCTTTTGGGGAAAGACGGATTTTCTTCAACTAGCGGCGTTGCATCGAACCGGTGAGCTTTTTTTTCTTTCCCTCTGCTTCTTTTTGGTTGATTTGAGACACGCGCGGATGGCGTTTTTCTGCGCAGCGGTGAGGGAGAAAACAACCTCTGCTGCTGATACTAATTAGTCTGGGTACTGCTGCACCTAATTAAGTAAACCACGCCGGCTGCGAGTTCGAAAGGATTTGGATCCCCCCCTTTGATCGTCAACGGCTTGTCGTCTTATGGCTTGTGTGATTGGATGCCTGAATAAAGCTTAAAATGGTTGCCTTGGTAAGTAGAGAGGGGTCCTGGTTACGATGGGCCTCGCTTGGCTGCTTGCCATGGTGATGTAATAAGAGGTGATGTAATAAGAGGTGATGTTTTATTCCTCTTGTTTATGTCGCTTTTATTTTGAATCATTCTAATTTATTTCTTGCTGCTGTGAGTTGTTGTTATTCTGTCTTCATTTCATCCTCTAAATCCCATTCTCCTGTACATGTGTAGCTGCTATTATTAGTGTCTATTTTGCGACCCCCCTGCTTGCGTAGCAGCTCGGTAAATGCCCGCGGAAGCGACCAAGACAGCTCACCCAGCTGGCTCGCTTGCTCGCCTCACCAGTGCAGCTATCAGCGAGTCAGTGAGTCAGTAACCCTCTAGCTCCCTACCTGTGCACAAAGCTGTACGAGTGCCACATTTTGATCCAATCATAGCAGTCCGTTGAGGGTTACGTATGCCAGTGGGGTGGCCCCCGTTTGCGCATCGCAAAGACTTGACTATTGATCTTGCTCAAATCAATCACGACTTGCATCAAGGGGCAACGGCCAGGCAAAAGAAAAAAAAAAAAAAAAAGATGGCGAGTAAAACCAATAGTAAGCAAAGGCGGACATGAAGGACCGATGCAGTGCGAGTATGAGCCCAAATATGGATGCATGCGCGGGCAGGGTCGCGCATCATGCTCATGCTCATGCTCATGCTCATGCTAATGCTCATGCTAATGCTCATCCGATGCAAGCTGGCCCCCGCCTTTTTTTCCGGTGTACGCGAGAGAGCTGCAGGTTAATGAAGGGGCCAGATAAGGTAGTTGACTAGCAGTAGGCCACCTAGGTACATAGGTGCAGCAAAAAGACCCAAAATAAATCCCCTCATGCCGCTTCCTGGAATCCTTAGCGGCGCCGTCGCAGGTGGGGAAGCCCTACCAGGCCAAGCTTCCTGGGGCGGCGCTCGGGCGGCGGCTCCTCGTCACCACAATTGTTGGAAACGACCACGCCAGCCAAGGAAAGCCGAGTCATCGGCCAACCACACAACACGAGGACAAGAACCTTCTCTCTCTTCTCTTTTTTTTACCAGTAACTTTGTCTTAAACCCCGCTGCCTGCACATCTTTTGATTCCATCTCATTTCTTCGATCTCTTTTTTTTTTCTCCTTCTTTTTCTGGCTACTTGTTATCCACGTCTCTCGTTTCTGCTGCATCGACCATCGTCTTCTTCTGCTCCGACCGTCAATCGCCTCCCTTCTACGCTGCTGCCCTTGACCTCGCCATCGCGCCGCAAACGGCAGCACGCCTCAGCCAGCCAGACAGACACCCAGCGCAGAGTCACGACAACAAACACAATCTCGGCAACTATATACGTCGGACCCTGATAATTACCTCATCAATATATACACATCAAAAATGTCAGAGCCGTCCACTTCCAATTACCGCCTCGACGAGGAGGAAACCCGCGGTCGTCCGGGCTACTACGACTATCACGCACCACCGCCTCTGACCCACGATGTACGCCGCAAACACCACCACTTTCACCATTTGCCATTTGCCATTCGCCATGCTCTCTTGCTAACCGCCTCCCCCTTTTTAGAAGCGCACCCTGTCCTACCCGAGCACAATCGCCTCGTCCACCACAACCTCCTCCGTCTCGTCCACCACCAAGCGCGTCGCCTCCTGGCTCAAACCCTCGGTCAAGCCCGCGCCCAAGGTCAATGTCCACACCACCTGCGGGCGCCATACCGACCAGCTGCTCTTTGGCGGCCCGTCTCTGACAGACCTGGCTCGCAGTGTTTTCAACAAGAAGAAGGATTAAGACGCAGCATCAATTTTTTTATTGTTACTTTTTACTTCATTGTTTAGCATACATTGTATCCTTGTTGGGGAACTTGGGTTTTTCTTTCAGCATTGGCTATGGTTCACGGGGGAAAGGCGCTTTATATCTTGTTCTTTTTTTACGATACCATTCAGTTTGTCAATGTCTTGCAATTCACACCTGGGCACTTAGCCACGCTTCATGACCCGACCATTGTCTAGTTCCTCCGCTGGTTTTAGCTCAGTAAATCGCGACAGCTCTAATTCCTGCCACTTCATAGAACGTGCAAGTTTGTGTTTAAAAGGGTCAATTGAACATGATACAAGTTAACCGATAGCCACCGTGACTGCAGGAAGACATACGCAATGTCACGGCTGAACGAAGAAGACGTCGTTAGCTGCCCAGCCGCCTAGTTTCAATCATGTGTCGCTTTGCCCATCACATTTACCATTGGAGATTGTTGGTACGGAGTACACGCAACGATTTCAAGGCTGACTTGAGGTAGAGTCTAAAGCCCTTTGGAAATCGGAATTTTTTTTTGCGACCAAATCTCTCGTATAATCATGTCAAACCATGCGTATTCGTTAGGGTATTCATCGAGTATCTCCGCTAGATACTCATACAGGTCGTCCTTCCAAGTAGCAGCGGCAACCGTCGCTGAGACATATTCCCAGCACGCTAGATACTAACCCGCCGTTCCCAATCAATCAGAACAAGAGTTTTGTCTGCCCTCATCACCACGTTTTTTCCTCTGCAGATCCCTGTGAGTGAAAACCAAATTCCAGAGAGTGGCCTTTGTAAGAAATTGGGAGGGCATATATTTATTGGAAATTTAGAGGGCTTAGACGTAGTTTTTCATCATCACTTTTATGTTTATACCGCTCTACTCGGTAATAACCCAAATACTTTCTTCTGTAGTTCTATTGGGCAGGATGGTGCAAGGCATCGGCAGACGTGCAACGCAGCTTCATTTTCTTGCCACACTTTGAGCCCCACTTCGCCGAGGTACGAATACGTACAGCAGCTGTTAACTAATAGCCGCACGTCTCGACTTCATCCCAACACTCTCTCACTACCACAAAATCAAAACGTCGAATTCCAAGACCAAGTGCATGAAATGACTCTACTCTGGCCACAATGGTTGGCGTACCTCGTAGCACAGGCTGTCAACTGTGCCTCAAGAGACGCGTCAAATGTGACCAAGTAAAGCCAGGATGTGGCAATTGTACGTTGTGCAGTTTATTCCACGCCAATCCTTTCTAATCAAAGGTTCAAACAGGCACGAAATATGGTGCCGAATGCCCAGGCTATGAGAAGACCTTCAAATTTGTAAGCGAAAAGCACAAAGTACGCACAAAGAAGAAACAATCAGAATCGCAATGCTACCCAACATGGTCGGCGGCAGCGAATGGCAGCAGCTCCCACGGACGCAGCCAAGCACCCTTGATCGTGGAGCCTGTGCCGAATCGTGGCCAGTTTATATCAACCATGGTTGAGACGGCGCGCGCAGCAATTGAAGAGCGCGATGCGAGCGGCTACTTTAGTTGGGTGCGATTCGGCACAGTGGGATCGTATGCAATTCTCGACGAAGCGCTGTGCTCGCTTGCCATGCATCTGGTTGGCAAAGATGTAGGAGATGGGAACATGGTTGCGTGCAGCCGGTCCATGTACGGCCGGTCCTTGTATAATCTTCAGCAAGCACTGCATCACCCCACGAAATGGAAAGCCTCTGAAACGCTGTGCACAGCCATCTTGCTTTGTGTCTTCGAGGTACGAGTGCATTTCTCCGCCTCCATTATGCTGTATACTGACAATTTCTCAGCTCTTTGCAGGTACAAGCTCGGCTGACTCGTGGTTACAACACGCCCGAGGCATTGGTATCTTGATGGAGCAGCGAGGCGCCCTTGCGCATAAAGAAGGATGGGATGCTGCCATGCTTCTTTCCTTTCGTGGAGTTCTTGTAAGTGACCAAGCCTTACTGAAACACATTCCAGCATGCCAAAAGTAAAGGTGCTAACGTCCAGACCAGATCATGAGCGACTTATTCTTCCCCAGAGCAGACTCCTGTTTCCTTACGCGACCAGAGTGGCGTTCTGTGTTGCGCGATAGGGGGCGGCATCTGCTGCAAGGGCCCGAATTTAATGACGAAGCTATTGAAGCCGTCGATGAATTCAATAATAGACTAGCAGAGATTCCTGCCGTCGTCAAGGTCGGCTATCCCCTGATGGAAGCTGCCAAGAAAGGTCTGCCCATCGACTTGGACGCGGCAGCCACTACCTGCGGGCTTGCGGCAGCTTGTCACGCCAAAATGTCCGAATTCTGGTCTACATATAAACATTTATTCCCAGACCCGGTAGAAGCACCCTCAAAGGACCCGCAGTCTCTGTATCCCGTCATCTTGCGGTACGAGGCACGCTGGGCGGCGACTCTGCAAATGTCGCACCACGCCACCATGTGTCTGCTGCAAGAATTTCTGCAGCAGCTAGGCTGGACACAACCATTCGCAACATCACAAAAGGAATACGCCCATATCATCTTACGATCGGTCGAGGACATTAGCCAAGGGCCTCTGGGACCATACAGAATCGGCTATGCGATAAGGATAGCATATGAGCTGGCGGATGCGGAGGCACAAGAGTGGATTCGCGGATGCCTGGATAGATTTAAAAGTACATATGCAGCGACGGATAAACAGACGTATCCCGGGATGCGGACGGACAACGAGGGCTATCGATAAGTTGACGCACCTTTGGAGTGCCAACTGAAAGAGGCCATGTGTCACGCCGGATCCAAAAAGGACGAAGAGGGCAACAAGAAAGACCGACAGCTTTTTCAATTGGCCCAGAGTTCTGATTCTCTCAGTGTCTTGTGAGTATCGTCGGATTCTCCATTCACCCACCCATTCACGCATCCATTCACAGCTTGCTGGGAGGCAAAACCGCTATATCTTGGAAAGGAATCTCAAGAAACGCGTAAACGTGGTTGAAACTATCTCAAGTCAGCGCACAAGCTCATCGCTCGCCAATCACAAAAGACACTCCTGTTTGACTTACCGATCGCTGCCAAAGAAGGGCTCCTCCTGGCCCTTGGCATTTGTGACCCAGATCCACGGCGCGCCAAACGCGCCCCTTTCCAGCGCCTCGTCCGTCTCCTTTATGACGCTATCCTTGAAAGCGGCGCGGCCGTCCATGATCTCGTCGACCTGGGCGGTTGTGAAGAGCTTGGGGCCGCCGGAAACGGTCTCGGTGGCCTCGGTGAGGACTTCGCGCAGCACGTCCGCATCGGCAATCTTGCGGTTGGGGGGCGTCCAGAAGCGGTCAATGAGGAAGTGAAAGGCGGCGAGGAAGACGAGCTTGGGGTAGTGCGCCCTGATGTAGTGGATGGCGCGCAGGGGCTGCACCGTCATGCCAAAGGACATGAGGTCGTCGGGCGTCTGCAAGTGGCCGAGGCCGACGCGGCGCATGGCGCGCGGGGTATCGCAGCCGAGATACGCGGCCTTGGCGGGCAGCGTCCACGGCGGCTTGTTTCCTGTGCGCGAAGAGGATGGTGTTAGACGTTGATTTATTCGACGAGAAGTGAAAAGGTCAAGCGGAATATGAGGGGCGTTTGTACCGGAAGCGACATTGATGCCGCCGAGAAAGATGGGGTGGTATCTGGAAATGCAAGTCAGCTTTCCACGGTCGCCGTGGTGAAGAGATGAAACGTACTCGATAGTGACACCATTAGCAGCGAGGTTCTTCCGGTTGGCTTCCAAGTCGGCAAAGCAAACATAGCTAAACGACGACGCTGTGCGTGAAAGAAACAATCAGTCTCCCGGCGCCTAAATAAGAGCGTCAAGCGCGCGCGATTCTCTCCTGCAAACATACCAAAGTCGAGGTAGACGTCAATTCTAGCGCCAGGCATGCTGTCGGTTTTGATGTGGCCGTAGGGGAGTGGAATATGTTGGGGTTTTTCTTGAAGGGGTGTGATGGCGCAATTGCGTCGATGCGGGAGCTGTGGGCGCGCTTTTGATGGCCCTAGTCGGGTATCGAGGACGGTTATCGAGGACGGAAGCACAAGCCGAGGGGGGGGCACGTGTGGGGGAAGTGTAAGATCTCCTGCCTACAAGTGCGTGGACGGGCTGGGGAGGAAAGAAGGTGAATGAGTGACAAGAAAAAGGTGGGAAATCGGTTCCACCGATCAATAGACAGTGCAATCAATGCAGAAACACACGCAAAAAGCAAAAAAAAGTGCGTGCAAGCACAAGATTAGTTGAGGAAAATCCGAGGCTCGCAACCTCGGCACCGGGGCCAGCGGCGGCCCCACTTTCCCCGGAGCTTGATATTGTCATACGAAAGCTTTAATTTTCCTAAATAAAAAGACTCGGCATTTCTGCACACCTCGAAACGCTTTCCATTTTTCATCTTGCAAAGAGAAATCGAAATCCAAATCATATTCGCGCCATGGTCCCTTCTTCCAGCAAACCCGTCGCACTGGTCGTCGGCGCATCGCGTGGCATAGGCCGACAAGTCGCCGTCGACTTTGCAGCGCACGGCTACGCAGGCATGTCTCCCCCCCCCCCCACCACCACCACCGCCACAATATCATATTTCTTGCAACCAACTGCCTGACATGGCAAAATCAACGTTCTAACATGGATCAACATTCACACAGTCGTCGTCGCGGCCAAGACGGTCAGCGACCCTTTGAAACCAATCACGTCCATCCCGGACCCCAAGTCCAGCGAGTCCACAATCACCACCGTCAGCTACGAGATTCGGCAGGCTGGCGGCGAGGCGCACCCGATCCAAGTCGATGTGCGCTCCGAGGAGAGCGTCAACTCTCTCGTCGCGCAGACAATTGCTGTGCGTTATATCCTGCCCCCCCCCCCCCCCCCCCTCTTCAACCAATCCAGCACAAGACACCTCGGACTAACCAGATGATACAACTTTGTAGAAATACGGCCGCCTCGACGTCCTCATCTACAACTCGGGCGCCATCTACTGGGCCTCCGTCCAAGACACGCCCCTCAAGCGCTTCAAACTCATGCAGAGCGTCAACCCCGAGGGTCTCTACGCCACCATCCAAGCCGCCCTACCACACCTAACCCAAGCCCCCTCCTCCTCCTCCTCCTC